>JABXWE010004244.1:0-56605 GCA_014611495.1 Limonius californicus
CCCCCGAACCGCTTTGGCATTACTTCAGGGGGGTGCGGGCGTCCCTTACACACTAACCATTCATGCAACATGCACCCTAAACTTAACTAACTGAAATGCGGTCGCCCCAGCTGAGATTCGAAACCACAGCGGAACGAGCGCAATTCAGTGTGACCTCGAGTGGCAACGCGTTGCTGCGCTAGACCACCGAGGTCCCTACTATACTTCGCAGGTTGACAAAACAAAGAGAACTGGAAATAAATGCTAAACAACGTAAACGCTCACACATCGGACATATAATTCGTCATGAGAAATATAATATTTTACAATATATTATGGAAGGGAAGATAGAGAGAAAACGTGAGAAGGACAGAAGAAGGACTTCCTGCAACAGCTAATCCACACAGCCAGAGATAGGTGGAGATACGTTATGTTGATAGGCAACCTCAGAAAATGAGACGGCACCATGGAGGGAGATTTATCCTTACTCCCTCAATTACATACAAGTTTAATTTACGCCTTCCATATATGAAATCAATAGTTCTCAACACATATATCTGAAATTAAACAATTAACTACTACATTAAGGCTTTCTTCCGCTTCTTCGTTATTACCAAGATATAAACCCCATCACCACTTTTTTGTATCCCCCTTTTCACTCCTCCCTGCAACCTTAACTTACCGCTTCCATTTATGAAACCAATGGTCTTCTACTGAACACTCCCTTATTCAAGCCACAAATCTACCCAGCAATAAACAATCTACTCTACCCTTCCTTATCTACCTTCTTACAACCTTAGAACTCCATTCTACCATTTTCCCACCGCGAATCTATCACTCCATCATTAAGTTCTCCTTTAGTTCCCTCCCATACTTTCCCAACACTTCCTTCTATATCTCATTACAGTCTTCTATACGCAACCGTCAAAACTTCGTCCTGCGAAATTCCCTCCTAACCACGTTCTCACAACCGCCGAACGTTCTTCTACCTTCTCCACACCATCAATTGATCAACTTTTGCCCCCGCTTCAATGTATCCGTTGAAACCCTAAATTTAAACTACCACTGATCTCAACTATATTCAGCCATCAACACATTTTTATTTCTGGAACAAATACCTATTGCACGAATTCTTCACTTTATATTAGCACTTTTCCTGTCACAAATCTACCACTACTTAAACAGCTCTTCCTTGTTCAGCACCATAACTATCCACTAAAGATTGTTTTATTCCTTCGGCACCAATAACTAACCTATCCTTCCCTTAACCACTGCTACACAACCTCAGAACATGTTTCTACTTCTTCTACCTCACACATTCATTACTCTCCAACATGCATTTCTTTATTTTATCTCGTTACTTCTCTACGGTGCTCTAATTCCTTACTACCATCTTCCGATAAACTTTTAAATACTCATCTCATCCCCAATTGTAAAAGTAGAAAAAATATTTTGCCGATGTCACTCGGTCGAGCGACTTAAAACACACGCAAACAAGAAGCTTGTGACGTACACGTTAGTGTCGGGTGAACGGACGAGCGTTGACCGTACTTCTACCTCCCACCGCCCGCTATCCATCTTCGGTCGAGTATATACGGTGCGCCGATTTCAGTGTTTGGTTTCATTCTTTTATTACAAATTGTTTACTGTCCTATTTCTTAGCGCTTTGATCTACCCCTACTTACCAAAACGCGTAACTCTCCTCCTCTTATTCACATCCAGTGGAACTCAGATCTGCCACAAATTGATTATCTTGTAAGTAATAACCTGCTTTGGCTTCTTTTAGATCCTTTAGCCCTTCTGCATCACAATCTGTGTGGTCTACAAATGAAATTCCTGCAAACCCATTACTTGTATACTTCTCTATTTTTCCTCTTTGGTATGGTAACCTAAATATCGCTAGGTTGGGGGAGTCCCGTACAACCCCCCCCCCCGTTCTAAATCTTCCTCTTTTTTCCGTTTGAATTCAGTCTTATTAACATCACAATAATTTTTAAACTTAAAATTTTGTTTTATATTTTGACTATAGCTTATTAATTATGAATGTAAATGTAATTTTCTTTATGAAAACCATCGCGGTGGTTTTTCACGATCTGACGTTTATAAACGGAACTTAATAAATGTATTTATTCTGAACGATGTGGGTTGTTTAATTAGTAGGCGTTGTGTATGTCAACTCTTAATTGGATTTGTTATCTACAATTCTATCGGCATTAGAAGATTAGAATTGCAGCAAAAAATAGTTACATATTTAAAATAGATCGTATATTTCAAAGCCCGTTACAAAAATTCGTTCGTCGCACTGGCAGATTTTAAATTTAATCGCATCAAAGGCTTTGTCTCCGCGCAGAGAGCATCTTAATATTTTATTAAGTACAAACAGGCGAGAATGTTCAACTCAAAAGTGCGCCTGATGCATAGCGAATTCAAAGACCACACATCGCATATAAATTACATTGCTGAATGACTAAATTAATGTTGTTGGTGAGATATGTAACAAAGAGAATATATTCTCAATGCACCACGCTCGGAAAACCCTGGGCCAAATATTTCAGAACCCCCACTGATGTTTATATATCATAGTTTTATTTATCACTCCGTACTGCTGGTTTAGTGCCAGAAAGAAAAAGCGCATTGTCTTGTTGAAATTATTATGTTATCTTTATCTAAATTAAATGTCCTGTTAGCGTAATTTAATTTATAGCTACTTATAATAATTACGCCTTTTGCAACGAGAATCAAGAATAGAAACTCGACCAACTATTTTATTTGCAACACTTCTCTTGCTGCTAATGCGTTTGGCCAGTCTTGCAAAACCAAAGCGTCAGTTGTATCTCTGTTTTGAGAAATGCGAGCAAGACAACTTGAAATATGTACACAATGACCCCGTATGAATATTCCAACGACTACGATTGAATAATTCTACGTTACTGACTTTTTATGGTATAAGACACACATTTGCCATTAGGGAATTTTATCTGCCGAAAATTTAACGATTTTTCCAGTTGATCAATGACTTTAAATACTCGTGTCCGTTCAAAACTAAGATATACATTGGCATAATATTAATTACGCCCCATTGAAAAAAAAACAGATAACTAATTCACTATTCTCCTTAGCTGAATGTTAATGGGGTTAATTTGAAATAGGGTTGTATATTTTCTGCTACTTATAATTAGAAGGTCACAGGCATTCGCTGTGGTTTATCAGAAGTTGTGGGACCACCTTGTCCTTCCTGATATTTTTTCTGCAAATTGTATTAGCTCTTCCCATTCCTTATGTGGCGCAGGGTCGCTGCAACACGGGAGTGCAGAGGGTGCACTGTACTCGGGCGTCAGATTTTGGGGACTGCCAATTTCTAGAAATGTAGGGTAATTAATAAATAATGTATTTAACCTTCTTAGAAAATTATTTCATGTTTTCTCTAAAAGCCTTTTTCAAATCAACACGATTGCTGACAAAATGATTAATAATCAGTAATGTATAATAACTATAAACACTGTTGAGCCAGTTTCTTTATTCTGAGAAAGTAAACTTTTGTACGTTCAAGGTTCAGGCCCTTATTATTGTTTAAACTAGCTTTTTATTTACGTCGGCTTGTAGGCACCTTTAGCATATTCCTCGGTTTTGTTCGTTAATTCAGTTCGGAGTATATCACCGTACCGTACCGTGATCAGATATTGTTTCTGTAAAATACCTTTAAAAAGGAACCTGCGTGCATTATTATTGTTCTCACAAATATTGTTACAGTAATGTGGATTGTAAAACAGTGAATTTTCAGAAATTTGTAAACCCCATATAAAAATAAAGGCAATAAGTTCACAAGGTGAAGTATTTATCTTACGGCTGATACTCTAGAGAACTGAATACATTTACTTACTAAATTAAGTAACTTATTTGGTATACTATTATTATTTCTGTATTATAATCGAAAAATAAATTTACTTGCAGAACAAATTATATTTGGTCAAATACCTGAATATAAATGTTATTCCTACAATAGATATTGCTGTGCTATATTATCCAAAATTATCAAGGTAGAGTCTACACTTAAACCTATTATTATTGAGCACGTCTCTGAAATAAACTATTGAATAGAGTTTAGGACCGATTTTCCTATAGTCAGGTCATTTCCGATGGGTATTTTTGTTTCTATGCTGCTTAATGTTCAATTTTCGAGGCCACAGGCTGGTGCTGAGTTGGATTTGTTAATTTGATAGCTTTTAAAGCTCTTGCCATACCTGTTTGAGGTGTCTTATCTGTACAGAGACTTGTTTGAAAACATTTGTGATATGTTTTCATCATATGTAAACAAGTATGTGTTTTATGTGAATTAGGACCCTTCCTGTGTGGATTATGTAATGCTGTTTTGTACTAGAGTGTGTTAAGAACACATTTACAGGTTTTAGAATAATCAATTTAATTTAATTAAAGCAAAACAGGCAACGTTAATAAACCTAAATATCGGTGGGCTTAAAAAGTTATTTGCATAATTTAAATTTAATTAGGATTCGTAATTATGTTCCATTTTCTGATTCACTAAGAAAATTAGGTTTTAAGCTATAAGCGTTCAGTCTCAATTTTTTTTCTTGATATTGTTTATCTCCTTGACGACCCAAACAGAATATTAGTGCTGGGTTCGTCTCCTTGACGACCGGCACATAATAATTGTATGTCTGTAGTTTTTTTTCTGTGTTCAGTATCCGCTCAGTTTTCAGGGAGGAACTGCACTCGTACGGCTGTTGCATTTAAACGATGTATTTACGTTAGTTATATCGTCTGTACAAATAAAACCAGTATTAATTATTGTTGGTTAATCACTGTTAGTTTTAAACTATTCCTATGGCCAAAATAGTTATTTTTTCATTCAAAAAATATTTATAAGACTCGAATTGGAATTATGCGAACGCGGCGTCAGGAGACGTTTTCTATTTTTCGACTGTATTTTGTTTCTTCGCTACGATTGACGTAACTAAATGTCAACTAATTATGAAACGGCAAATCTGGTTTAAGGAAAGAAAGGTTTCAAACATTTATTTAACTTCAACCAATCAAATTTATAAACATATAACGATCTTTAAACATTATGCTTATGAAGTCCAACGATCCAAAGATATTATGGAACAATTCTACCAACAAGCAATATAACCACTAACTCCAATCAACTCTGCGCTTATGCGCATGATATTGTAATAATAGCCAGTGGCGGCTCGTGAGTTAAGAAAGAGGGTGGGCACAAGAAAAAACTTACCTATTTTTTGTACATAAAATCCATTCTCCTATTTTTCATACTGGAAAAGACGTCTATGACTTTGTTGTCAAAATCCGGGATACACTGGACGAACTTCTTTTCTATTGATAGGACCGCCAATGCGTTCAGTCGATCTTTTTGCACACAATTAACTTCCGTTATTGAAAAAACGTCGCTTTCGTCTTGAATTCAAACGCGCGATTGCACGAAAACACAAAACACTGCGGTCGAAATTCAAACGTTGACTTTAAATGGGGAACAATCTGCTCGGTGCCCCATTCGCCTGGTATATCGCGTATAGCGAAAATAACCGATAGGCAACCGAATCACCTCTAAATAGGTACAAAACAAAGCGTTACCCGGAAAATAGTTTTGAGCGTGTTAGCCGCGCTTGCGGTGCGGAGGAAAATTTGATGCCATCGTTAAAATAATGCACTGAATTAGGTACATGCGAATTTCTTTCTGTGTTTATCTTGGTCGTTGGGTGGGCACGTGCCCTTGTGCCCTTTAGTACAAGCCGCCACTGATAACAGCCAGGAGCCAAGCCAGGTTAGAAGAGGCAGATATCCTGGAAAAGGAGTCAAAGCAAGTGGGACTCCAGATAAACGAAAATAAAACAAAATTCATGAAGAATGCTAGAACAAGGGAAAGAGAGCAGGAGCAGATTGAAATAAATGAGTACAAATTTAAAGAAGTGGCCTCCTTTAACTACCTGGGAGCAACTAAACAAAGCAAACAGGATGAATGAAGAAATAAAAGCAACAATTGGGGCAAGCAGTAAAGCTAGTTATGCAAATAAACAACTACTGGGATCAAAGTTAATAAGTAGATCCTCAAAACTAAAAATATATAAAACGCTAATAAGACCTCGCATTACATACGGTTGTGAAACATGGACCATTAACAGTAACGAGGAAAACCTGCTAAAGGTGTCCGAACGGAGAATACAACGAAAAATGTTCGGGCCCACGCAAGATGAAAATGGTCTCTGGAGAATAAAAATGAATCATGAGCTGAACACATTAATAAATGGAGAAAACATTATTAAATTCATCAAGGTGCAGAGAATAAGATGGTTGTGGCATTTAGAAAGGATAGAGGATGGAAGAAATGCAAAGAAATCAACGGAATGAACATCGGATGAAACAAGAACACGAGGAAGACCAAGGGCAAGATGAAAGGATGATGTACTGGCGGACCTAACCACAATGGGAATAAGGAACTGAAGGGCGACAGCCCACGATAGAAGAGCATGTTGTAACGGAGCAAGCCAAGACCCACCCAGGGTTTTAGTACTACGGAAAGAAAGAAGAAGAATTCTAACAACAGACAAAGCATGAATAAAATATCCAAAGTTTTCCACTTACCTACCTGGCAGCGCATTACCAACAGCGTATTTTCCACGGGATATCCGGAGAACTATTTACCAATAGATGAACATCAATGGTACCGGGAGACCGTCTCAGTTACCAACGGAATTCGACCAGCAATACCAACTTAAATAGAACGCAAGTACGTCTGAAAGAAGGTGGGTGAATTTCAAGTGCAGTAAATGTTTTTCATAAATCTTAATAATTTATTTGTTTGTTCGTAAGGATATACAGATAATTCGATACAATTTTATTGATTTCTCTTATGAGATTGGTGATCTTCCACTGTAGTTCTGAAATCAGAGGTGCATCGGCGCTATATTTGAATCCCCAGCATATTAAAATCCTGATATTAAGAAGCAATTATTTGTTAGTGGAAATCGCTTAAGTTTACAATAGAAAATGTATTTACATAATTCATTCTATCTTTTCAAAACAAATAAGGTAAATTATGTATCTTTTTCCAATTTTTTTAAAGACGGCATTTTAATGGTCGCAGCCAGGAGGGCAGATTAACTTTCGGCGGCCCTGATTTAGGGTAATAAGAGATACAACTCTCATCGCTATCTCAGACATTTTTATTTTATAAATTCGAATGGCAAACAGGAAGAAAGCTTTGAGGTAGGGTCATATTACCATCCTTTGCTCTTAATTCATAGAACATACCGTTTGGTATCAGAAGTGGGGATTATAAGGAACGTGATCCTCTTTACTGCCTCGAACTTTCGTTTGCTTTAAATTGGAATGGCAAAGGATTTGTAATAGTTAATAATAACTTCTTTACTCTTTAGCTGTAGACAGACCTCCCTAGGACTCCCTTCCCAAAGGGAAGCTTGTAAAAAAATCGATATCCTCGACCCACCAGGTTACAGACAATATGATTATAAAAAGTGTATCCAGTTTAACCAGACTACTCGAATTCAATAATTGTTATTTTTGCCCCAAACACTTTCAATTTCATCCAGTATCGTTTCAGCTATCAGAAGCTCATAAATCTGTTCGTCATTTAAAAGTGAAAGTTTACATGCTCTGCATATGCCACACGCACGTGTTCGGCTCGAAAGTACATTTGCATGTAAGCCATCTAGTGCTCGCCTATTTTTTCCTAACATTTGGACATCACCCACCGCGGTACATCTAATAGGCTGGGCCTTGGGTAACAATAACAGGAGCGGCGGTGGTATTCAGGGGGCGCGCGACAGCTGTCTGGCCCACGCCGCCCCCGCGCTCTGGGCGACCAACACTTTCCCGGCCGTCACATGTCGAGAGTTGTCGCATGTGTTTGACTTTTGGGTTAGACGGACAAGTTTTGTTTACTCACCTCGATGTACCCGACGTCGATGTAGGCGAGTACACAATTGCGGTGTCGCTTTTCTTAAAAGTCTTATGCAAAATGCAAATTGACACATTTTGTTGCTCGTTCCATGGGTTGATACTTTGACAGACACGGACTATGCAAAATAGTTCCTGCGAGGGACAGTTTGGAGCTAGGAATTAAACAAGGTGTGCTTTAAAGTATTGTCGGTTCATTTTTAAAACATTAAAGAAATGTAAGTTAAATAATTTTTCGAATAGCCACTCGCGGTTATAGTTTGATGACTTTATCGGTAGATAAAAATTATTACAGTATAACTATAAAAGATCAAATTTGGTGGATCAAAGCCAAGATACGAAACCAATGGTTAGAAAAATTACCATTTAATTTTAGTGCCAAAATGTGGTGGATAAAGTGCATATCGATCGGTACAAAAAATATATTTTTATTCTTTTTGTTTTTATGTTGACTAACACATTAACGTAAATTTATCTAGTTTGGAAAATCCCAAAAATTTATTATGTTTTGAAAACTTTAAAAGATTCATTTCTTTTTATTTTGAAGTTTTTGTCTTAACTAATACGCTTTTCCAGATTTACTGCTACAAATCGCAATAATTTACTTACTACACAAGAAATTTGAAAAAAATTACATGTACAGTATTCCCTAATTGGTTATTAAATTCGCAACATTTTGTGTCAAATTGCGTTTCTTTTTCCAAGCCGCCATAAATTAACCGCAATCATGTAAATTTTGTAGACATAATCCTTGACTTGCGTACATGTACTTAGCGTTATGTAATTTCATTTTAATTAATGTAGTTTAGGAGTTATTAATGGCCTAACAACATAAACTGCTAATTTACATAGCCAATTTTACTAATTATTTGTAGCTTAAACGGTAGGTTTTTTAACTAAATTAGCTTCAAATGTTCTACAAACGACTGTTTAATAGCAACGTTCTATTTGAAAGCCATGCAGTGTGATTCTTCTGCCTGTCCGGGCGACGGCAAAAAACAAACGGAAAAGTTTGCATAAATTCAAAATGTATAATTAGGATGCCGTAAACCGCTCTGGCTCGTGTTAATATTTAATCGATTCCAATTTCGAGTAGAACATTCTGGCCGCCTCCCTCATTACAGTAGATTTAAGTCAGGCCGAATTACAAAATCAAAGTGTCTAATAAGAGTTATGGGGAGCGTGTGTAGTGTTTGGAACGAAGCATCAAAGAAGGTCGTGGTTCATAAAGAGTATTTACGGCCTCCCGTGCAAACAAATCGTAGGTGTAAATTAGCGTATAATTTTTTGTCGATAATTAAGCGACCCTAATCAAGTGCAAGAAATTTAATTACCGCTTTATGCCGTAATAAAGAAAATTAATTATGCAGATATTGCTTAGTTAATAGCCGTAATTAGAGTAATTGGGGATCATTTATTAACATGGAAGTGGTGTACTTGTAACGATTACTCACGGACATATTTACATATTTAGCTTTCTTTAGCGTTTTACCTTTTTATAAAGAACACGCAGAAACCTTTATATGGCCCAGTATTCTCGCACAGTTACATCTGAATGATTGCCGTTAATTAGAATTAAAAGCCGGCGCCGAACTGTCCTATAAAATAAATTGCGGAAACGCGCAAGGGGCTACTCCTGCACTGGTAATTTTAAAGAAAACTGCGAATTCGTTCTGCATCCAATAAAATAGTTTATTGGGCGAAAATTATGTAACATGTTTTAAAGTTGATGCCTTACAGGATCTGTTCGGTGCTGACAGTTTCCATAAACAGTTTCTAGAACAAATATATTTAGTAGGCCCGAGGAAATGTAGGTAGAGCGCAAAGAACATGCAGAATACAATTGCAACAACACGCTGACAATGATCTAAGCAGGTTGTTCGTTACTTAACCTCTCGTTCAGCAAACACAAGGCATATGCAGAGCTGTAAATCAGATTTTATGAGTCCGCTGAGGTCAGGCAGGATAAATATGCAACTTGTGGCGGAACATATGTCACTGAATGTTTACTATTTGGCCGCCAGGTATATTTTTGCCTAAGCAGATTGCGGGCGTATCTTACAACCTCGTAACGATAAATAACACATTATAAGCTCGCTTAAACTAACCAGCGTTAATTGAATTCAATTAGAAGCAAATCAGCGCTACATGCCACGTTATAAAATAAAACCCACTTTGGTGTTTGTTTCTTAAGGCGACATACGTTGGAAATTAAGTGCGCAAGGTTTTCATCCCGGAGCGAATGAAAGGCTCAGCTTAAAATACGACCTCATTAAAACACCAACATTAATGGTTTAATTTAAAAAATCGTTTTCATCCATACGGCACATTAAATATTGTAACAAAGATATTAACATATATTGTAATTTATTAGTTGATGTAAACAGATGTACCATTTACTACAGAAGGGGAAATGGTAGGGGAATAATGAAATAGATGGAAAAAGAAAAGAAAGAAAAACAGTTGAGATTTGAAAAACACAACAAAAATAAGAAGCAGGGGGAGGTGAAAAACGGCATAAAGCATGAACGAAAAGTTGAAAAAAGGACAAAGCTAGAAGGAAGAGAAGCAGCTAGACAGAAAAAGAGAAGTGGTAAGGCAAAGAAGCGATAAATGATAAAGGAACGGAAGATACAAATCAAATCAAAGCTTGCAGAGAAAATTGTTTGGAAATAGGCGTGTAGTAAACGAATGAAAACCAATAGCGTGTCAGAAATCAACAAACATAAGGAACAGAACGTCATGCAAGTGGGAAGATGGAGGAAAGATACCCCAGAAGAAACAGAGTGTTACGGGCCAAACGATCTTTTTCATCGACCCGGAACAGGGAAAGGCTTAACTCAGAGGAGTAGGAGTTGTTCACAAGAAATGCTTACGGGAGGGAAATCATATCTTGTTATGTACAGAGTAAGTCAAAATAAGTGGGCGCCACCTTCCAAATACAGCTGATTGCAGGTTCTTGTCGAACACCGAGAAGCCAGCAGCTTACGGGAATCGGACTCACCTTTATTCTGCCTTCTTCTGTTTATAAAGCTTGCAAAGTTCATGCACACAATAAAAGTTAAGCATGCAAGCCAGCTAAAGTGGAAATGGGTAGGGCACAATGCCAGATACAGCAACAACCGATGGAATTACATCACTCAACAATGGAGACCCTGGGCCAGAAAACGACAAAGAGGTAGCTACGATGGGCAGACAATTTAAAGGAAGTACTCGCGCATGACTGAATGGGAAGAGCCGGAAGCCGAAACGAGTGGAAGGAAATGGAGGATGCCTATGTCCAATACTGGAATGAAAGAGGTTAGCAAGAGAAACATTGACGCCACAGCAGCGTGCACACCAGCTACGTCATTTTCAGGTTTCACAATAGGTTCGCGGTAAACGTGTTCTTTCAAATGGCTCCAGAAAAATAAATCCAACGGATTCAAATTCGGTGATGTAGGTGGCCTTGATATGGGTCCACCTCTCAGGGAAATTTTCATTCAGGGAGTTTCTCACCTGTATTCCATAATGTGACGGGGCACATCATGTTGGTACTAACCATTTTAATCCAACTGCTAATGAAATCTCATCGAGAAGGGCAGTGGTAAATTTCCATTTAAAGATTGAAGATGTGATAAGATAAGATAAAAACAGGCACGTTATGATAATCGGTGATTGGAACGCCAGCATAGGAAAAGACCAAAATCAGGAATATGGAACATTGGGTGAACATGGAGGAGAAGAAACTCTAAACAACAACGGGGAAAGAATGATAGATTTCTGCATCAATAACCAAATCCCAATCTCAAAGGCCCATCTCTACCGTCCATCTTTAAACATAGGCCTCCCCTATGGCATTCCAACGGTCTCAGTCTTGTGAATTTTAAGACAAATATAATTTTACTGTTTGAAATTGGTAATGCACATAGTACAAAAAAAATATCCAAAACGGTAGTAATTGTAGTTAAAACACAGAGGGAATATTGAACGTTCCAACAAGATAGGCTCGCCGCCAATGGCTTGCGACTTTTACTTTAATGAACAGATCTACGCAGCCAGTGACGTTCGCGTTTACAGAAATTATTTAATTTTAACCTTAGCGAATAATGAAGCACTGGACAACTGAATATTGGCTCACTTTTAATATTACAAGGAAATGAAACTGTTCTATTTCCTAGTCTTTAACGAAACACTGATAAACCGGGAAACACCATCACTGTATAGTATATTGGAAAGTTTTACCTTAGTGTTCTCTTTGGTACGGAGTAGAGAGAGATGCACAATTGGGGTGTTCCTAGGTTCTTTGGGAAGCAAGAAAAATTCGCAGGCATGCCCCTGAAGACTGGATCACAAGGGAGACGCAACGCTATAGGCCAGGAGTTTGTTTGACGGAGAAACGAAAGACAGGAACTTCAAATACCAAAATTCCCGCCGCTGCAGAGGACGGTATCTTCTAACGGCTCACAGGAGATTGTCACGGGGTTGAAAGTTTCTATTCCCACACAAGATTCTTTTGCCTAAGGCAAAAAACGAAACAATAAATTCATTTAGCAGGAGCAAGCAGCTAACAACCCGACGTCCGTTCACTCCCAGAGGCTAGCGTCCACTCACTTTCCCCCGGCTGCAAAAACTCCCACCCTACGAAGTTGTTCTAGAACAATCCTCTTGCACGTGTGCCTTCTGGTGCACCTGCAAGCAAAGAGTTCCAAGAACTGCTTTTTGTCAGCATTTGCCGGCAGACAACACTACATAAGTACGTTAAACGGCATAGATGGGAAATTGCAAAGGGTAGGCGGCAAAACTTAAAGGAACATAACAAGAGGAAAAGGCAAGTCGTAAAAGTGAGGCGTAAAACAAAGGGAAGTGAAGAGAAAACGAACAAAGGCAGCAAGAGGAAGAAAAGATAGTTAAAAAGAACGGGAAAATGAAAAATCTTGATAAACAGTGTATAATACGAAGAAAACCGGGAGAAAATCGTATTCCTTCTGGGTTGCATTGGTAGGTAATCATTCAGTAACAGTAAAGGGAAATGAGAAGAACTTTCGAACAAATCGCGCGGAACATAATTGAAAGTAGAAAGAAGAAAGAATAAAATGATAACGTAAATCGGAAAGTAAAAAGAATCAGACAATAAGAGATAGAAAATGATATAAAAAAGAGATTCTGAACTAAAAATTTCCAAGTAAAAAAAGGAAGAAAGGTAAGAAAAAAGAGTGCTTAAAAAAAATACAACAAAGGCAGCAATAAAATCCAAAACAGTGTTACGTTCATTTGATTTTGCTGCTTGTTACGGATTAAAGTTCTATTTTATTGGCCGCTCCGTAGCCGATTACTATCTTATTATTTTCCGAATACAGTTTAGTGGACACTTTTTTGGCTATCTTAGAGAAATGCAGATGAATATTTTGTCTACGCGTTTCACCGTGAACGTTTGCTGGAAATTTCCTGACCTCGAGGGAGCCCTAGTGTTAGTTTGTTTTAGAATTCTTGCCGCATATTTTGCAATATGGTGAAATACTTTCAACTGCTGCATATTTGCTTTGCGTTTTTCTTCGGGAGTCGACTTAAGATCTCCTTTCGACCCGGTTGCTTGCTAAAACGTTAGCGCCGACGAATACTTCCGGGGCTGCTTGGGTTGCGATGTATCTCCATTGCGTGAATTTTCGTATCACTGTTATCACCGTAAGGTGAACAGAACCATCAACAAGTGTCGGATTTAAGAAACACGCTGGATTTAAAATATTTGCTAATCGCTTTTGCGGATTAATATCGAATCCCTTTTCTGACCCTCTGGATGTGCCGCTGCTGCGACAAAAGAAAGTTTGTGCGGCGAATATTTTGTTTCCGATTGACAAAAACATCTAAGGCCTTCGTTTTCCAAAGAAATTTCTTTGTGATTGCGCAAGGTGATGCAATCCCAGTTGGAGTTCCATTGTTGTGTGTGTGCATCATCTGTTTTGGAATCTAACACCCAGGGGCGTACTTGCATTTTTTTCCAAGGAAAAACCACGAGCACCCAAATTATGCTCTATCTCTCTCTCCTCCACAACTGACGAAACTAAGGTAAAATTGCCTTGTGTTTAATTAATTTTCAAGATTTGCATTGGTGTATAAAATACAGCGACCTGTCATTATTTGTTAATTGTTAAGTGAATTTACTTTTGTTCAACTACAGTTATTACCGTTCTGATTGTATTTTCTTATACTATGTGTATTACCAATTTCAAACAGCAGTAGAATGACATTTGTCTTAAAATTCACCATATCTTTTATTTGTATGTATTTTATCGTGCATGAACTTTGCAAGCTTTATAAACAGGAGGGAGGGACAATAAAGGTGAGTTTGATTCCCGTAAGCTGCTGGTTTCTCGGCCTTCCACAAGAACCGGCAAACAGCTGTGATTTGGAAGGTGGCGCCCACTAATTTTGACTTGCCCTGCATAAAACTACGTAGGATTTCCTGCCCTTGAAGCGTTTCTTGTGAACCACTCCCTACTTCTCGGAGCTAAGTCGAAGACACTTCTATCTTTCCTGATGCGGTCCTACGAAAAAGCCGTAACACCAGCACCGTGAGAAGGGATCTAACCGTAATCGTTTTAGGTGAAACTACTAGAAAAGCGAAATAATCAAACATAATCAAGGAAAGGGAAGCCAAAAAGACAACAGAAACAAACCTACATAAATAACAAAGAGGGCAGTAGAAGTTGGAAGGAAAGAGAAGATGAACAGGCAATATAGATTTGAAAATAGAAGTGAAAAGGAGTGGGACAGAAAAGAGAGATGTTATGCTACTATGTATTATAAACAATAAATAGAAGATATATACGGAGGCAGAGAGAAGTATTAGAAAGAAAAGTAAGAGGAAAACAACACAAACTGCAAAAGTAAGACACAACCAGACCAGAAGATAAAGAGAACGTAAATATTTTTTACACTATATGCTTAAAAGCAAAAGTTAAAGAAATGGAAGAGGTAGTTTATAAATAACATATTTTATAAGTCTGAAAGGGGGACACAGGTACTACAGAAAAGTGTGGTGTTCCTTCTAGATTGGATTTGTATTAGAGAGATAGAAATTAGATGGCGAAGAGAGAGCGACAAATAATTAAGTAGAATAAGAAGCTACCAACCAAAAACAAAATCATGGTAAGTAGTAGGAGAAGAAGGAATTGGAGGGACACAATATACCAGAAGAAGAACACGGAAGAAAGAGAAACATCCAAGAAGCTACACGTTCGAAACGATAAATAGAGAGTAAGAGAAATAGATAGAAAAGAAAATTTAGTGTGTAGTGCGTAAGAACTTTGTGGGTGAAGGAGATACAAAAACTTTTCGAGTTAAGTTAGGTTAGGAGCCAGAGAGTTAGAAAATAGAGATGGAACATGAACTGCTGCAGTTGGAAATACAACCAAAATGTAAAAAGGAAGATAAGAGAGGAAAATAAATTAAAATTTATAAGTAAAGAAGGATCGCTATCACGTGTTATACGTTCATAAACAAAGAAAATAGTTGTAATTGATATATATCATTTAGGCTAGATTGTTTTAGAGAAAATTTGGACAAGGAAGATATAATAAGAAGAACCATATAAACAATAGAATAAGAATAAACAGAAGAAGCAGCAAAGAAACTGGAAATCAGGAGAAGAAAGGCGATGCAAAACACAGTAGACTAAAAGGACGATATACAAAAGGGAAAGACAATAACTGCGAAATACTACAATCCACAATAACAGGAAAAGAGGAGAACTGAATACAGAATAACGTACAAACTTGTTTACTCTTATATGTCTGCTGTTAATAAATAGTATTTCTATTTCTTTGTAAACTGTAATATTATTTTGTTTTGGAGCACTTCATCAGCTAATTGAAACTACTTTGACTGGTTCAACATGTAAAAAAGTTTCAAGTTATTGAGACCATTGTCTAGTGGGGTGATATCGCAACTTCTTGGTGGCCATAGATGCACAGCTCCTCTTCCAATCCAATTTTGTTCCAAATGCATGATTTAAGTAATTCATTACAATCCAACTATAAGCTTGATAGGCATCATGTTGGTACTAAAGATTTTGACGTACATTGAGTTCTACAACTCGACAACCAGGGTAAAATGTTTTGTAGGAAATTCAAGCACCACTCTCCAGCTAAATGTAAGATGTGTGATCCAATAATATGAATACCTATTAATATGTTACACCAATCATTTACAGAAAAAACTCTTAAGAAATGGGTATCCAGAGCGGATTCTCTTATGTGTAATGTTGCAACTTAACTATTTCTATTCCACCATTCTTTAATAAAGATGGATCAAGAAGAAGTTGATTCTGAAAGAAATTACAAAATTCTCTGAGGGTTATTTTCATGCATTTCGTGCACCAAAGCAACGTGATAGAGATGAAATACATTTGCTTTCAGAATTCTTCTGAACTGAAGTTTTACTAATACCCATATATATACTTAGTTCTCTTTGACGTATATAGGGATTTTCATTCACTGCCTCTAACACTGCTAGTTTATTTTTCATGTTCATAATCGTTCTGGCCTTACATTTTCTGGAATTAACAAATTGACCTTTTTTTCTTAAAAAAGTTTCTAACTCCTAGTTGGATAGCGACTGATATATAAATTGTGGGCTGCAGCCGCATTTCCGGGGTATTCACCAAAAATAAGCAACAAATCTGTTTTCT
The DNA here is from genome assembly GCA_014611495.1 of Limonius californicus. Classification (NCBI taxonomy): domain Eukaryota; kingdom Metazoa; phylum Arthropoda; class Insecta; order Coleoptera; family Elateridae; genus Limonius; species Limonius californicus. Next base: position 16,601 of record JABXWE010004244.1, read on the forward strand.
TGTTATTTGAAATCATCTAGAATTTGAGTAAGTAGTCTGCTCGAATTATTATTATCACAAGTAGGAAACATTTAACGATTTAATTAAATTAAAGAAAAAGTGATTTTGGTTGCACGCTATATGTATGTTTGGTTTTTCACTTGAGGTAATTTAGCTAGCCCACCCTGTACACAGAGTGTTCGAAGAAGGTCGGATAATTCCTCATTCATGAAACATCGAACCGAAGAAAGTCGTAATCAGCAGTATTTGGAAGATAGAAACGATTTTGTATTTTTTTATTGAATGAACTGCAATAGTAGACTTTCCATTCGCATGGACACGTAGATCCTCTGATTTTAATCCACTAAACGTGTGTTTTGCTATATTTAAAATAGTGGTATATTCAAGGCCCCTTCAGGAATATTTGAAAAGTTGAGAGATTATTTCCTGCCATGATGCCAAGTCGGTATGCAAAAGGAAGGTGAACACGTAGAAAACTTACTTTAAATGCTTTGTAGTTCACATATTGATGAAAATAGAAAATTGCCTGTGTTTGTGAAGTGGTTGGTTTGCTGAAATATGTTAATTAAGAATTTTTGTTCAATTTGATGAGTACGTTGGTAAATTATCCGACTATATTCGACACTCTATGAGTATACAGTATCTACTGTTTCTATTTTATTCTGCATTTGACAAATAACCAAAAGAAACTATTCCTTTCGGAAATCTTTGACATTACTATCTAAAGTCTATCAACACATCTATTAAGATTAAGCTCCGTCGAAGTGCACAAAAGCGTAATGTAACCAGAAGTAAACCATTCGCATGCAGATAAACGTACAAATAATAACGGCTCATGCACTTTGCCGCAGACTGCAGACGAAGCAGTAAATTTGTATACTCGTATAATAAACGCGAATTTTAAAAGGCACGCGTCTTTTGAACTTGACTCGAGGAAACCTCCACTTCACAGGATTCGCGCGAGTCGGGCAGCTGTCGACGGGCACATCCATCCTCCTATCGCACGATTTATCTGCGATAGATACCCGACTTGCTTCTCATAATTCTCAAATATCTCGGCTGCGCATCTGCATAATCGCCTCTGCATGCGGAATTCAAGGTTTTCGAAAATACTCAGGTCGACTGTACAAACGAGACGACTGTAACATCCATCCACCTTCAGTTTTGAATTAAATGGTGAAAATTGTTCTTCGCTGATTGTCGACTTTAAATATTTTTTTAAATTATTTTCAACTTAGACGAAGGTCTTTCAGCAGAAGCCACTGTAGCTGGTGTAGTTAATAGTATTTTTAATGCTATAACAGAATGTGGGTATATCTGAAATATTCTTGTCATAAATATACAAGGTATACCATTACACGCGCAACGCCTCGTAGCGCTGTTCATCAATGCATACTAAATATAAAACAGCTAAAAGAATTATTTTTTTCAGGCTGGTTTCTTCACACGAAGCACTAAAAGAAGTGGAAACTTGTTTAATATACATCTTCTATGCTTTACGGAAAAATTTTTTGCATATACTGTGGAAAACTATTAAAACATATGTATTACATAATTAATATTATGTAGACCAGTCGATGTTTTTGACAATACAAGTCAACTATTACACAATTCATTTTCACACCACCATGAGGTAGAGTTACCAGCGCATTTTTTTAAGTAGTATCCCCAATAGGCCTAATCCACAGCTGAATAAAGTGGTTATCAATCATTTTGAGTACCTAAACACACATTACTTATGCACAGAAAGAATAAAAATGACGGGCAGAAACAAATCAGAATATAATTTTTTTTTATAAATGAATGGAACGGTCAAAATGAACTCCACCAAAATGACATTCTGCACATCTCACTGCAATTGAATTTTGTACTCTTTGGACCACGTGTTTCTTTAAAGTTGCAGCCGGTTGGTTGATACGATTTGTTAAATAGTCCACATTGTTCGCTGGATAACCCCATAAACAATAATAAAGGAAACATTATATCAGGTGGCCTTGGCGGTCAAGCTGTAGCACCCCCATGCCCAATCCACCGATCTGGAAAATGATTTGGAGCCAATCTTGAACCATGATTCCATAATGAGATGAACTACCACCTTGTGGTACCACACATTTTATCTAATTATCAGTGGAACTTTTTCCAATAGTATTTGAAAACCTTCCTTTAGAAACTGTAGGAAATTTTAAGCCTTAAGATGATTTGGCAGAATAAAAGGAACAATTAAATATTTATTTACCATACTTGCCCAAAAATTATTAGCATATCTATATTGATGACTTCGAACATGAGTTGCATGAGCGTTCTCATCTGCCCACACATGATTATTTTAAGTATTGTAAACCCTATCCTGCATAAATTATAGGCAATATTTTGTGGACAGATGAGGCGGTCATCTGTCCACAAAATATTGCCAATTATATTCAGTTGTTGATTTAATACCAATCCACAGTATACGTAACTCGTGCAGTATAATCCTGTGTACTGTCGATTTTGGTATGTCTACAATCCGAGAAATACCACTTACGCTTCTCGTAGGTTCACGGTCAATTAAAATCTAACACTTATTCTTCAATATAGAGCAGTCTCACCATAAATGGACGACCATCACCACCTCTTTTTATACCAACACTTCCCCTCTCTCGTAGTCGTTTTCAGTTCGTTTTATAACTGTGTGGTTTGGATGTCTTCTATTTGGATAGCGTTCATCACATAACCTTGCCGCTGCATTACAAGTACCACAAGCTTCTCCAAGAATCCAAACTATGTCACTATACTCAGCAAATGTGTATTCTATTAAGCTCATATTTTTCTAAAGCTTTCAATTTTTGGATGTCTGAAAATTGTAGAATTTTGCTCAGAAAGCTCAAAACTTCTCTTTGATGAAGCGAAGGCAGCGTCAAAGATTGTTGAAAAGTAATTAATGCGAAAGATTTCCTGGAAATTTGTTAGTTGTTATTATCTGTGCCTTCATAAAGAAAATGCCTTTTTTTTTTGGTCAAACATTCCTGGAATACCACGGCGGAAAACAATTTTGGTAAAAATTCCAATTTCTCACCAGCCAAAAATCAAACCCCAACCACCCCCTCAACTACAACAACACTATCTTATATAACTCCAGGATAAAGCAAACTATTTCGCCCAAACCTTCCAGATCATACAGCCAGTCCCCGAATATTCATCCTTCAACCAACGCTTCTTCTACGAAATCACCCGTTCCACCGGCCATTTTCGACTAAATTCCCGCAAAGACGCCTTTCCCGAAAATTATTTTCTAATGGACTCCACTAACCCCGAAGTGATTAGAGCCCTCATAAAAGCCATAAAAAACACGAAAGCACCAAACCCAGACCAAATAAAACCTCTTCTATTCAAAAATCTAGCCGATTCTGCCACCGGCGCTCTTTTAACCATATTCTACTCTTGCCTGAAAAACTCTTGCTACCCCGCCCCATGGAAAAGCGCCTCCACAATCATGATCTATAAACCCGGCAAAGATCCACTTCTTATAGACCCATTTCTCTTCTCAATATCATGGGCAATATCCTAGAACTAATTATGTCTTTCCGCCTCCAAGAAACCCTATAGTCCAACAATCTTCTTCCCCCCGAACGATTTGGTTTCCGACGCCATCGGTCCACCACAAACCCCATCTTAGGATTTCACACCGATTCGACCAACAATGCCAACCTGAACCGGTGCACGCTCGCCGTTTTTCTAGACATAGGGCGTGCATTCGATATGGCTTAGCACGACGATCCCATCCACAAACGTATCGCCTTAAATCTCAATCCCGCCTTCATCAAGCTAGTGGATTCATTTCTCAACAACCGCTCCTGCAAAGTTAAAGTCTAAACTTCATTTACTTTCCCGGTTCACCTCCATTCTGGCATCCCTCCAAGTAGCAGTTTTATTGCCCCTTCTCTACATCGTTTACTCTTACGACTTTCCAGTCTCAGATCTAGCCAGCACCAAAACCAGACTTTTAGCCGACGGCACCGCCATCTGATCCTCCCAACGCACTTTCGAACTAGCCTGCAGGGAAATCTAGACAGCCTTCAATAGAATTCTTTTCTATTATACTCAGGCATCCCAACATGACCAGAAATCCTCGATTCGACCCCCATTTCATCAATCTTTCAATTAGTAACTAACTAATACCTCTTTCAAACCAAATAAAATATCTCGGTATCACGTTTTTTCACACTTGCTCTCTATTACCAGACCACCGAGAAACCCTCAAAAAAGTTCCTAACCGCTCCAACTTGCTCCGCCGTATTCAATGACACTTTCAAGATTGAAATTATCGCACCCTCTACCACCCTTACAACACTTTCATTAGCCCAGTAATCGAATACCGTGTGAATACCGTGCCCTCATCTAAGCCTCCTTCGCACCTCGTGCCTTAGAACAAATCCGCCAATATGAGCGACAGATTTTCTTCCGTCGAATTTTTAAGTTAGACTTCCAATAGCCCAGCATACTAATTCACAAAAACTCATGCATCACCATCTGCCGTAGCCTCCAAGAATTTCAAAAATCGTACATAACCCGCACACTCAACGGCAATAACCCCATAGCCCAAGAGACCCTTCAAATTTCTCCCAGACGCCCCAACGGAATACCCACAAAATCCGGCAGGAAACTGAAGCACCCTCCCACAGCCCACTTATCAAGTCTATATCCCGATCTCCCAGGCGACGTCCTCGATCTCGTTAAAAACACCCCCTTCACGATGCGATGAGCATTGTTAATATTTATATTTTTACTACCAATACTACACCACCGAAGCAAAGCTCTCAATCCCACGCCCAGAAGCAGAAGCAAGAACCAACAAGAAGGAAGGAAGGAAGCCCAGGGTTGAAGAGAACCAAATCCTACAACGGCCCACCCATACAGGACATCATTAGTTCGCAATACAAATATGAATTGTATTATTTTAAGTTTTTGTGAATAAATGTATTTAACATTTGGTCAAATTCGTTGTACTTTCAATTCCGATACCACATACAATCGTTCTGTAAGATCTTTAGCAACGATGGGGGAAGACGAGAAACCAGAACTTCGATATTATTCCAAGAAGAAAAGTGCTTTTGAATGTGTTGTAACCATATCATATATCTACAGAAGAACTTTGTAGGATTTTAATTACCAAATTTACTTTATGTAATATATCAAACGAAATCATAAAGCTTACTATAAATTCGAATAAGTAGAGTTGATTATCAACTCAACTTATGTCTAATTTCATTTTTGAAACTGTTATTTGATTTGGAAGTTCTATACAGTGCTTCCCGAAAGTAACGGATAAATTCTATAAAATCCTTGAGAAAAATATTTCAAAAAATGCTCGGACACGTCGATTTTTATTTTTAAATTATCATTTAGAGATATAATTTTCAACCCCCCACCCCTTAACCCCTAAGCACTAGCAGCTTCAACTTAAAAAATTCAAATAGCAAAGTACCCCCACCTCATCTGATAGCTTTCTTTACGTTGAATACAATAAAAAAAAAGGGAGATATTTACCAAAATGTAATCAATTGAAAGTGCCAATATTCGAGCAGGCGTTGATACGGCTCTAGCAATGAGTGGTAAAAACAATGGAAGTTTATCATTCTCAGTAAGTCCTGTAAACATTGCGATGGGTTTTGAGAAATTAAAAATACATCAAAATTTAAAAAAAAATCCATTGTTTTTACCACTCATTGCTAGAGCTACAGTTTGAATTATATTGTTATCTTCTGAATCATATTTAACTGTCTATTAGAGTTTTTGTCTGTTCGCTGACTTGGATCATCAGTTTCAAAATTTATTACCGTCTTCTCTATCATTGTATTTTTCTTTTTGAACGTCTTCATCTTTTTAGACCAATTTTCTTCAAATATTTCAATATTGCATTTCAGTCTTTTTTACAGCTTTCTTCTTTTTCTTCTTCCAATAAGATACTTCCTCCCTCGATCGTAATCTCTAGTTGTCATTTAATTCTTATTGTAGTATGAGTTTTTTTTATAAAATTTCTTTGATTAATGATTTTACAAATAATATAAATTCCGTAATGGTTTTAAGCGGATTAGCAGAATACGAAAACGTCAGGTCACGATATAATTTAAACAAAAAACAGCACCGGTAAGTAACCACTAGCAGCCTAGGTGTGCCTTTACAGTACCCGATCGTATGTGCGTGCATTTACTGCTCACTATAAATCCAATATAGGGGACCATTGGTTCTCGAACTTAATCCGTTGTAGAAGGGTGTTCGAGAACCAAGGGTCCACTGTACTATATTTAATTTATGGTGGGGCCTTGGATGGGTACTGCTGTATGCTTGTGTTGATAAATTTCTTGTATATAATAATATTAATGATGAGGTTCTACACCTCATAATAAAGTTTGGCCTACAACGCCGAAGGTCAAAACTCCCGCATTCTTGCCCCCACACCTGGTTGTCGCCAAATTCATGACAAGTGTTGGTATGGTAGGCATCACGGACTAGACAACCGCATTATTATCCCTTGTTCATTCGAACGCAGGTACCCAATTATTTAAAGCGACTGGATAGGCCCCCCACCAGGCCTCGAAACGGGAATTTTAATTCCCGACATGACGCACCGAAACCCAGTACTCTAACCACTGGACACATACTTCTATATAATTAAAACAAATTACTATGAAACCAGACAACAATAGTGCTGGCACCGTAGCATCAATAGAACGGTATATTATACACATTCGTCATAAACAAGTAGCTATAGATGCTGATTGTTTGATATAGTATCTTCTATTATACTTTTATACATTTGTCTGTTGTTTATTACAAATAATTTATGAATTGGTTTTTTAAATATTTCGGACGAGGGTGGGTTTCCATTAGGCGTTGGACTGGATGCAGTTGCACCTTCCGCACGTACCTCAGGCCGGTCCTGTTTCTACAGTTCTCATCTTTCCATTAGTATTTGTTTTTCTGCCTTATATGACTTTCTTAACTATTTATCTTATTCTAAGTACTCATACTTTCCACGGCTTGATTTTCTCTTTTGTTACCACACACAATGATACCAACGGCTGTTCTTTATGGTCAAGTCAAACTTTAGATTTCCAATATTTCTAATGTGTTTTAATGTTTGTAAAATACGTTGCTAAATTTAAAGAGAATTCTATGAATAATGAGTCTGTTACGGGCCAAACGAGCTTTTTCGTCGACCGGCAACAGGATAGATGGAAAAAGCCTTCGGCTTAGCTCAAAGGAGTAGGGGTGGTTCACGGAAATCGCTTACGGGAGGAAATCTTCCTAGTTGTGTAAAGGGTAGGTCAAAATTAGCGGGCGTCACCTTCCAAATCACGGCTAATTGCAGGTCCTCGTGGAAGGCCAAGAGGCCAGTAGCTTACGGGAATCGAACTCACCTTTATTGTGCCTCCTCCTATATGTAAAGCTTGCAAAGTTCATGCACACAAAGATAAAAAAATACGCAAGAACAAAAGATATGGTATATTTCAAGACAAATATAATTCCTCTTTTAAATTACCGACACATGATACAAAAAATATAACGATTACATTGAAAATGGTAATATTTATGGTTAATTAATACAAGGGTAATTGAACGTTCAAACCGAGGTTCGCCTTACCTGGCTTACGGCAGTTAATTTCTTATAAGATATATAATAAGTCAGTTGCGTCTGAGTTTACAAAAAAAATACAATTTATGATTACTATTTACAGTTAACATAAAAAAAGAAAATGACAATTGGCGACGGAAGCTCGCTTTTTGACGCATCAAAAAAAAAAGGTTTAACACCTGAAACTGGCGAATGAAACGTGAAACAAGCTTTCACGATACAATTAACAACTTTTCCCACCTTAGTTTTGTTCGGTAGGGAGTAGAGAGAGGCACAACGAGGCTGTTCTTGAAATCTGCAGGCAGTTGGAAAAATTAGTTGGCACACCCCTGAAGACTGGATCAAATGAAGACAACGCTACGGGACGGGACTTTCTTTAACGACGGGGAAAACGGGAGCTTCAGATGCCCAACTCTCCGTCGCTGCACGGGGTGGTGCAGAAACGACGGAAACGGGGTTGGAAGCTTTATTCCGACACAAGCCGAAAGAACAATTCCACTGAATTGTCTTTGCAAAAAGCTGACACTCTGCTAATATTTATAATCCGACACAAGTCGAATATTATGTTGCCTAAGGCAAAAAACGAAACGGTAACCCACTTAGCAGAAGAGCTGCTACACAACCCGGTATCTCAAAAAGAAAGCAGGCGAGTTCATTCCCAAGGCCTAGCGTCCCGTATTTCCCTTAATTTATCAACGGTCCCCGAGATGGTATCGGGTGACCGAGCCGAGCGAAGGTGAAAATCGACTGAAGAAAGGACGAAACGCGAACACTGAAAAGCTGGAAGATTTCACCATATTGCAAAATATGGTGCAATAATTCTAGAACAATTTAACACGTAGGACTCCAAGGGCAAGAAATTTCCAGGTCAAACGCGTAGACAAAATATTAGTCGGCAACTCTCTATGATAACAAAAAAAGGTCCACATCAAACTGTATTTGGGAAATAATAATATAGTAATTGGCTTAAGAGCGACAAGTAAAATGATACTTTAATTAAGATGAAGCGGCAAAATCAAACGAACATAACAAATCATATTGTTTAAATTTCAACAGAGTTTATCAGCTTCCTGTTGCTTAATATATTTTCAACTATAAAACCAATACAACTAATTTAATTTAATATTTAAAAGTTAGAAATTCCTATAATAATGTTCCAAAAATGTACTTGATAAGAAAGTTTTTTTTATAAGAGTAGGCGTGGACATTCTTGTTACTGACGGTTTGAAGATTTTTTTTCTATTTTATTTAAGCTCATTAAAGGTTCCTCAACAATGCAGTGCCATTATTTGTCGCTTGTATGTGATAGTTTATGCCTTAAGCTGACTGTTATTCTCTGATTTCCATTATCGCGGCTTGAAGATTTAAACTTTTAATTTCGCGATGGAAACGACAGGCAATTTACCTGAAGTTTACGAACAAACAGCGCAAGCATTAAAGTAACAAGAGCATAATTCAAGAGAAGTGCTTTGAAAATAAACTGCAAGTCGACGTGCGCCCACAATAGATAATTAGATGACAGTGATCAAGTAGTCGGCTCTTAATGGCTCGTCGTCGCGACGCTTCAGATGCACCGTTATCTGCGCGCATCTTCTGCATTTGTGCAGCCCGTACCGTTCCCGAAATACACCTATATCGCTTTTGTGTTCGGATCCAGATTTATCGAGGTGCGCGGATATTTTATGTACGGTAGGAAATGAGGGAGCCGAAGTGCCAAAAGCAATAATCGCAGACTAAATAGCATCAAGTGGCCGGCTTGGGCCATCCATCTGGCCGGGTTCGTTACATATGCACTCTCTTGCGGCTTCAGACGCATTCCCCGACACGCGAAAAATGGAAAACACGCTATTATTTTGAAACACGGCCCCCACTCGCAACGCTTTTAGACGCTAACCTCCTTTATATTGCTCTATGGAGACGTCCCTATCGTTCCGGCTCTTTATACCGTTAAATGGCTATTTTTGGGCGTCTGTCTGTTTGTCTGTATAATAGACTTGTGACCTTTATGGTGCAGGATCGTACTTAGCTATAAACTATGGTTGGAGACAGGAAGAAGCTATTCTCAGATTACTCAGAAAATGATATGACTTTAAACATTAAAGAATATTTTTTTAAAAGTTACTAATACATATACAGTGAGAGCTCCAACAAGCGGACACTCACGGTCCTCATTTTTTTTGTCCAGTTACAGTATGAAGTTTTTAATGTAACAATTTTGATTTCAATTGGTTTGTTTTTATTTAAACTACTCAAAAATGAGACATTGAAATATAAAACACTTAAAGGCAACATCAATTGCATTTATAATGAAAAACTACCAAAACAACCAAATGTAACGTCTTTTTACTAATAAACATGAAAATTACAACAAAGGTACGTTTAAAGAAGAAATTTAACAATATTATAATGAAAACTGTTATTGTCTTCTCTCATTTAACTTAAATTTATTAAATTCTAATACCGCGTATCACATCCTCTGGCAGTAATAACTGCTCTGCACCTTGCTGGCATACTCTCAATGCAATTATCAACATCTTCTTGTGGAATTTGATGCGATAGTACCGGCACTACATCCCTCAGCTGTTGCACAGTAGAAGGCCTTCGATTATGATGATCCAGCTGTCTCTGCAGAAGGTCCCATGCATGCTCGATAGGGTTGAGGTCTGGAGGTAGCGGCGGAGCGGAAATATTCCCGTACAATGGCGTTGTGACGGTTCAGAACATGGTCCATAATAATCTCTTGGGCATAACGTTGGCCCGTGAATGCAACATTAATGATATGGTGGTCAGTACGCCACCCTAAGGAAATTCCAACCCATACCATAGAACCACCACCACCAAAGACAACCACTGGTTGGGTATACTGAGGTAAGATACGATGTCTCGCACTACGATATACTCTTTGACGCCGACTATCATTGCTCAGACAATATCTGGACTCGTCCGAAAACAGTATATCATCCCACGGTATCGCTTCTTGAAGCCTACGTTTTGACCATTCCACCCGGTGTCTGCATTGAGCCACAGTTCTTGCACGACATCTCAGGTAAGTCCTACCTCAAACAATCGATTTCTCACAGTTTGGTAGGAGAGTCGATTTCCTGTAGCATTCTGGAGCACTTGCTGTTGATGTCGAGTAGTTGAAAGAGGGTGCATTCATGCATTAATTACCAGAAGTCAACCCTCACAAGATGTTTTGATGCGATAAGATCCACTTCCAGACTTTTCTGCAGTCGTACCTGTTTCTCTAAGGCGCGAAAGAGCACATAAAATTACGTTCTGCGTCGTTCCTAAGATATCAGCAACGTCGACCTGGCGATCTACTCTTTGATGCATAGCAACGGTTAAATTTCGTTGTTCTATTGTTAAATGGTTTCTCTACATTGTTGTTTATTATTAAGAACACAAATGTAACACACGAATAAAAAAAACGAAGAACCAAAAAGAAACTTAAAAAGACTGGAAAGATTATTTGATCAAACACACCAACTCGACTTGACACTAATACGGTTAAACAATTGCAACTGAAATCTAGTTTTTTTGTTTTTTAACATCATACATTGCCGCTTGCTCTAATTATCAATAACAGACGACCATTAACCGCCAAATACAAACATATATGCTTTATATTACAATACCCCTATCCATTTTTGAGTAGGATATTTGGGGTACATAAACAACTACTCAGTCAATAGTGAATTGAGCAAAATGTAAGGTGTTTGATTGTCGCAATCTTGGCCTTTCTTGCTGTATGAAACAGTGTTGTAAATGGTTCTTCAGATTGTTTATATGTTGAAATGCCGTGAAGTCATCATTGTTTCAAACTGCTACCAAATTTTAAAGTCTCATTGCAAAAGTTGAAATCAGTATCACTTTTATTATCTGCGCCATGGATATTTTCCATTCCAACGTTTTAATGACAATGTTTCCGTTTTCTGTTTGAATATTTCTGTCCATAGTTATAAACTCTTCTAGATTTTGGTCATCTGTTTGTCCTAACCCTTTGACACTTTTCAACAAATTGAGAGAGATAGAGTGCTGACAATGATAGATCACTTTCCGGATCAAATTCTGTTGAAGTGCATTCACTTTTCTTGAACCCAACTTTAAAGAAACAATTCGCGATGATTGTTGAAGCTACTTTACTCTATGATGTTTTTATGAAGTATAATGCCTTCAATGCATAACTTGCTTTTTAAAGTTCTGATGCGGTTGTATCCCATGTTTGATTCAATATGTTGCAGAACTAGATTTCGAATATTTAATTTCTTTATTTGTTCTTTATTATTTCTTGGTCTAGGGGCTGCATCCAGGTTTTTATTTAATTTCCAAGTTGCTAGTCACTGATTGCAACATGTCACAATGCTCGACGACGCGCCGCTTTTCGGATCACTAATAATTCTTCTTTATTTCCCAGCATACACAAAACAAAATTATAAGTGTACTTTCATCTGCATTATACACGTCCTCCGGTTGGTAACCAAGCAACATAGAAGGGAGCTTGTCATAAACTGAACCACATCTTCTTGATTTACAACAGCCGCTTCACCTAATACGCATTTAAAACTAATTTTGTGCCTTTAACGCCACTTTTGCAGCCCTTAATTAGACGCACTGAAACTATTATAACCCATTTGGGAATTCTAAAGAAATAGCCGAACATTTGTTCCGTTATTTCTTTAGAATTCGCCTTTACTAACTGTCCTGACATACGAATGTTCTGTTTTTGAGCTCTCGGAAAATATTGAAAACATGTTTCGTTTATATTGAAACCTTCAGTTTTCAAAAAAGGATTCTTTTGCTTCACATTTACACCCGATTGCCATTTAAATCGAATATCTTCTTTAATTGTTCTCTATTTCTGCAGTTTGCGTTTTCCTATATTGAACCTGTAATTACAATTAATCATCTTCTTCTTCTTGTGCTTATATTGTTATATGACCTGTTATTGCGGTGCATTTTCCTGTGATGTCGACTGCCAACTATCCTTCCATTTCTTTGGCGGTCTTCCTTCCAGTCTTCTTCCTGGTGGTTTGCCGTCTCGTGCTAATCGAGCGATTCTCTCCCTATCCATTCTATTCACATGCTGGTTCCATTCCCTCCTTCTTTGCCGAGACCACCGAACAACATCTTGTATTGTGCATGCTTCCCTAATTTTGTGGCTTAGTCTCCTATCTCTTAACGTATTGCCTGTGATTGATCGCAGTGTCCTCATTTCTGTTGTTTGCAGTATTTTTTTTGTGTCCGCCATGTCAGTCCTTGCTTCAACTGCGTATGTCAAAAGTGGTCTTACGCACGTTCTATAGATGCGGACTTTACTTTCTAGGCTTACGTTTTTATTCCTCCACACGACATCCCGTAAACATTCTGACACATGTGCCGCTTTGTTAGCTTGTTTGCGTACTCCCTCTCTAAGGTTGCCATACCTGGATATTTCTACGCCAAGGTATTCCAATTTCATTACTTGTTTTATAGATTTTTCTTTAATTACTATTTTACATCTTCTCGGCTCTCTTGCTACTACCAGACCCTTAGTATTTGCTATTGATACCTGCATATTGTAATTGTTCACAGTTATTATAAATTCGGGCACCATTCTTTGAAGGTCATCTTCGCTCTCACCAATGATTACTGCATCATGTGCGTAGCATAATATCTTTATCCTATTGTTTCCCATCGGGTATCCTTTTCCTTTTGCTTTAGTTCTTTTTATTATTTTACCCACAATTAAGTTAAATAGCATTGGACTCAGGCTATCCCCTTGTTTGATTACCGTCTTGGTGGTAACTTCTTTAAATAATTCGTTATCGACTTTTATTCGCGTTTTGTTGGCTCTGTTTATGTCTTTTATGATGCATATTATTTCCTTAGGTATTTCTTCTTCCTTTAATATCGCTATTACATCCTTTAGTCTAACACGATCGAATGCCTTGCTCATGTCTATGAAGCACATGCATGCTAATGTATTGAACTCTATAGCCTTCTCAGTAATTTGTTTTATAACAAATATAGCGTCAATGGTGGAGCTATTAAGTCTAAAGCCTTGTTGTTCCTCACATGTATCGTACATTGCTCCTATTTTATTTGCTAATATTTTTGTAAATAGTTTAAGTGTGGTGTTTAACAGTGTAGTCATGCGGTAGATGGATCATTTTTCTCCCCTTTTTTCAGTATTGGAATTGTAATACTTGATCGCCATTTTTCTGGAACATTCTTACAACTTAAGATCTTTCGGAACAGGGTAGTCATGTGGTAGGTAATTTCTGTTTCACCGTATTTTAATAATTCATTGAAGATACCGTCTGGGCCGGCAGCTTTCCTATTCTGAGTTTCTTTATAGCATATTTTATCTTTTCTGCTGTTATATCCATAACCTGCTACGGGATACTGTTGTCTGCTTCAGGTTGGTCCCCTTCGTTATTATACAGCTGTTCTATGTAAGATTCCCACTGCGTCTTATCAATTCCGTGTGTGACATTATATTCATTTTTTTTCCTCGCCTTTAACATTTTCCAGACTTTCCTTTGTGCCCCATAAAGATCATGTTCCATGCCAGCTGTGAATCGTCTTCAACGTTCCTGTTTCATATTTCGAGTTTTAGTATTCACTTTGTTTCGTGTTGTTACGTAAGTTTTGTAATTTTCGGGTGTTTTATTACCATAATAATGGAGATACGCTTTTCGTTTTTCGTATGCCAATTCCTTTATTTCAAGGGTGAACCAAGGTTTAGTTGCTTTGTTGCTGTTTGCATTCACTTTTCTTATTCCCAAGCTTTCTCTTGCTGCATCTTTTATGTTCTGTTCAATCTTCCTCCACATCTCTTCTAAAGTTTTCGTTACATCCACTTTATTTGTTTCAAACTTTTGCGCTAATCTTTGTCTATACAGGCAGTTTGTTGTTTCGCCTTCCAACGCTTCGATGTTTAATTTTTCTAGATATATAGGCTGTGGTCTAGCTGTTATTTTGATTTGTAGGTTAATTTTGCCTAGTACTAGTTTATGATCCGAGCCTATATTTGGTGAAGTTAATGCTATCACGTCCCTTATTTGAGTAGAGTGGATTTTCCTGTTTGTTAATATATAATCAAGCGTAGATTTACGCCCTTGCGTATTTAACCACGTGTATTTTGCTGTGGTTTGTGTGGAGAAAAGGTGTTGTTTATCCACAATTCGTTCTGTAGGTACATAAAAGTGATCTCGACTTAACCATGACTGCATATACCAACATCCTATTCGTAATATCTCTTTCTTTGTCCTTTTTCTCGCTGTATTCGTCATCGTTTGTATCCATCCGGGTTCCGAGGCTCTTACACCGGTACTTTGAATGGTATGTATTTTTTACTGCAGGTAGGTTGCTAGCCTTGTCCACGAACCCTCCTCCTTTATCAGGGCTTGGAACCGGCAACATCACCGCTTGAGTTAGTCATTCCTCCCAAATGATACTGCAGGCGAAGTTACAATTAATCATATTATCCGTTATATATATTTTTCCGTTGCAGAATAAGCTAGTAGTAGTAGTGGATTATAGGGGGATCTGAGATGCCCAGCAAGAAGACTCCCATGGACTCTTTTTACCAACCCCTGGCATCCCCTCAATCATCATTACACTATATCTTTCTTCCTCTCCTACCTGCTCTGCTACTCTTTGGACAAACCTTTCAGACATTCTAATGAATGTCAGGGTGTCCGTCCATGCAAGAAAATTCAACTCTGCACTGTGAAACGTTACTGCACCGAAAACTGCATAACTCAGTCGCATTCGCACCTCACATTCTCCTAGAAAGTGGAAGACGGTTTCCTCCAGCCCTCCGCAAGCCTGACATAGTGGGTCGTCCCTAGGAGGTTTAGGTGTCTTCTCAGCGTACAGTGGCCTGTGAGAACTCCTATCAGTAGATTAAGAATCCGTTGAATTTTATCCAATAACCAGACCGCTTTAGATTTTCCCGGTCCGGCTATAAAGAGTTTTGCCTGTCTACGTCCCTATTAGAATTTCTAGTGCGGCCGTTGGGGCTGTCTTCATAGCTCTGATGATTCCCAAGCAAGCTAGTCTCTGGATCTTAGACAGCCTCAAGGCGATAGTAGTTCGAAAGAAATAATCAACAAAATAGTTCTGAGAAACGGTGACAACCGAACATAAATAGAGAAGCGTGGATGAAGTAGAAAGTAGAGGAAAAAACAGAATCTAGAGGAAGTATGAAAGCAGGGCTGTATTAACCATCAAGTCAAAAAACACGCATAGTACTCATCAAACCAAACAAAGAAAGCTTCATCAACATATGTTCGCAAAACCACTGTTTCAGAGGTATGTAGAGACGATTTTCTATTTTAATCAATAAATTGCATTCTTGTGAAACTGTAATGTAGTTCGTATGGCCGTGGTAGAACCCGGTGTTAGAGCTCCCTGGTTGCGCTAGCGCCTCTGACTGGACCTAACCACTACCATCGCAGTGGTACCCAGGACCGACGGCTTAGTCGTGTCCTCCGAAGCACGGCCGATCGCTGTTGTTGTACCACTAAACGGGCGGCCCATTCTACTAGTGACCCGAACCTACTTTACTTAACTTTGGTGATCTTTTGACCAACACAAGCAGCGTTTGGCTAAGCGACCGATTGTGATAATAAACAAACAGTAATCGCACTGACATGACAGTTAAATAAATATAACATTTCCCTAATACAAAGGTCTAGTAAGTTAAAATCAGGGTGATCTAGATGACCCTGTAATTAGACCGTTCGCCCTATCCATGGGTCGTTGTAAGCAGCAGAGCTAACATGTTATTCAAGAAGTCAAGATACAATTTACCAGTCAAACTAGATTGTGATGTCATCACTAGACAATATCGTGAGGATTTGCGTTTGCCCAAACATGAATATTATTTACATTGATGAAACCCTTATTCATAAAAGTATACTAATCGGTGAATAAAATATTGGCAGCGAAGTTTGGATTTTCTGCAGCTTTTTTCAGTATAAATCTAGAAAACACCATTCTTGACCCACAATCAGAAGCAGTAAGGGCTGTACCCGCTAGATACGGTACGGGATACAATTGTGTGCTGTAAATAAATAATAATAACTTAAATTAAGTTTTTCATTGCAAATGGAAAACCTACTATCTCTACTATCTCTGAAACAGTTGGTTTGGGTATATATGTTGATTAAGAATTGGTTGTTTGGTTTCATGAGTACTCTCTGACTTGTGTTTTTAAACACCTTGTATATGGAGGCACCAAAATCTTTTAAGTGCCGAAGGCCTCTAGATGTCATAATGCGGCCCTGTATGAAAGAAAAAAGAATAGACACGATCCGCAATAAAATACAGAGAAAAACAAAGTAAGAACGACTAAGTCGAATACGTATGTAAACTAAATACGGAAATGCATTGCAAAGTAATAAAACTACAAAAAAATAGGGGCAAAAACAGAAACTGAGTAAATCGTTTCCCTTAGACTTCCCCATAGTTTGAACCGTCCCTAAATTTTTATATAAGTTCATCTGTATCGGCGTTCTGTAGTTTAACACAACCACAATAAATTACCCATTCTGAAAACATTTGATTATGTATTTATATTTCAAAAGTTCCTTTTCTGAAACAACTTCCACTTTTATATAACAAATACCATCAGACAGAATAATAAAGCACTTAACCGGCTATTGTGTTTCCAGTTTTGTATAATTAATTCGTGTCAATAGTTCACATTTGTTTCGAAGTTTTCGTTGCTCTTTAACCATCGTCCAAATCAAGATAAGTTCGTAAGGTGAAAAAATTATTTGATTACATATCAAACGAATATTTATGTATTATATGTTATATATGTATATATATTGCTGTGATATCATATTGGGGTGTGAAGGTATTTCAGTATTTCAGTTTCGTTCCATAAATCTTATATCGATGATAGTGAACCAGGGGTGATGTGTGATGGGATTTGGAGCTTTTTATAATCTGTTCCCTTTTTGGTTTAAATCAATTCAAAAACATATTTTAGATAATTTATGTATTTTCTTTAGAATAGGAAGGAGTGGAGAGTAATTCGTATCTATTGCATGCGGTGTCCTATGATCGTTAGATATTATGTGATTTGTTAGTAGATAGAAGGTTGTGATTGAAAATCTTGATCCTCATTGGTAGGAGGAAAAATAAGAACTTTTATTGATGAGTTAGGAAAAAATTATATAAATAAAGAGGGGTGTTCTTACGTACCTGGTATAAAAGTCTTAGAATGAGATAGTTGTTAATGAATTTGACTACATCGAATATTGTAAATGCTTCCTCCTGAGCTAATGAATAAATTTATAAGGAACAATGGATATATTTTTAAATTTGTTCCTAAACAAGAATAAAAACTTGTAAAAAACTTAACTACGATTTATGTCATGGAGAAGTTAGAAGTAAAGAGAGTTCCAGTCGGAGCCGAGTTGGAAGTTAGAACAGCTCTGGACAGCTGGTAGGAGTGTTTTGGGCCTGATTGATGGAATCTACCGAAGAAAGAGGTCAGTGATCTATCATTGTGACCACGAACAAGCTAGGTGATACATTAAACTAAAGTTCTGACCATAATAGAGAAGAGTTAATTGTGTTTTTTTTTGTATATATATTTTTAGTTAGTAATCATAAAATTTTGTAAAATCAGAGGGCATACATGTAATGGATTGTAGATTATGACTTCCTTTATAGGTACCATCGAACATTCATAATTTTTTCTAAATTAAACAGAGTCGTAGTGAGTCTCATATAGTCAAGGTATAGAATGTGAGCTACCTTCACTAATTTTAATACGTTATTTTATTCTGGAATTAAGTCGGTTAATTATAACAATAATTTCCTTCATTGGTTGCTCAACGTATTAAGGTTGTAAGGTATCACAACAATATATATATATATATATATATATATATAGTTTTTTATTAGCCCGCAGTATCCCATTGTTGGGCATGGGCCTCCCCCATAAGGGGGGTTGTTGATCTACTCTCCCATAGTGATCAATCCTCGTGGGAGAGAGGCGCCGCGTTAACGCAACCTTCGGGTCACCCATCCAAGTACTGACCGGAGCAACGCTGTCTTAACTCTCCTGATCGTACGTGAACGGGCGACGAATGTGCGCAACCCGGGACCTTATATATATATATATATTATATTATATTATAAAGGTATTTTCCAGTTTTTCTATGCAATGGTGACTTTCTGAGTAAATGTGAGCGATTTTAAGCAGATAACATCAACTGTTTTGAGTATTTTATCTTCTATGAGATTCTACTGCGCCTGTGTTGTGCTATTTAAAGTACCACAGACATAGAGGACCTACGGCTGAACGGGGTCTTCGAACCACCAAGTTTAACTCTTCTACTCCAGAGAAGATTTTACTAGGCAGAATACCTCGTTGGTTCGCCATTGCCTCCCCAGATAGCCGTTAATTATTTGATGTTTCGGTACTGGGAATCGAACCCAAGACCTGTAGAATACGACCGCATCAGGAAATATATAGTCAACGATTATTTTTATATTTGATTTTCAGGTTTTTTGTGATAATTAATTGCAATGATTTAATTTGTTTAATAATTTAGACCGTTTACCAATCGTGATTTCTAATCACATCGTTGCTTTGCCCGAGCTTGGAGATTATATAGTGAATTAATACGAATATTAATATTATAACCCACAATTTTTGTAAAATTGGCAATTTAATATTCCGTTCTTCCAAAGCTAGTAAGGCACTTAACATAAACTTTAAGTTATTGTTCAGCAGTAACATTTTAAGGGTATTCAAGAATAAATACAAAAACTCTGGTTAGATTTTGTGAAATGGCAGTAGTCTGGAAGGCCTTCAAAACCGTTTTTTTTTAGTTTATAAACGAAGTTCGTCTCTATATTGTCTTCCACGTTTGAAAATTTCAGTTTGGTGCCTCATTGCTGAAAACCGTAAACTCCAATTTTAATAATATTCAAAATTTAACGTTATATAAGGAGTTTAACCAAACAATATCTACTTCTGCAGAAACGTTCACCTAGGGAAAACAAAGGCACTACTTCGTGTACGTAATCTTTAGACCAAATATAGTTAAAAATTGTAATAAAGTGATGCCCTGAAGTAAACCCTTTTCAAGTACAGAGTGCTAAATTAACATTTATTGAATAATTTTAATTTCAGAAAAGTCAATATTTATATTTATTTTAGTTTAAATTCACTATAAAAATTGTTCAAAATGGCCATCGTTGCTCTCGACACACATTCTGACACTTCTTAAGAGAGATCTGATTGCTCCACGTAACATATTATTGTTATTCCGAATTAATACTGCTGCCTCAAAAATGCGTCTCCTAAGATCTTCAACAGTCTCTGATGGTGTTTGGTATACCATATGTTTCCTATGGCCCCACAAATAATAATCTAAACAAGTTAAGTTCGGAGATCTTGGAGGCCAAGGGTGCTTTTCTCCACTACCAATTACACGTCCTTCAAACCAAAAATTGTCGCAGGGGCACCATCGTGCTGGTACCACATACCATGTCTGATCGCCAGACTAACATCTAACAATCCTCCAAAATAATCTTCTAGAAAATTTAAATATCTCTTGGCGGTTAAATGGTTCTCAAAAACGAATGCACCAATGAGCATGTTATCAAGAATTCCACCAGATATTCACAGAAAACGTATGTTGATAATTTGACACTGTGATTTCGTTTGTATTTTCCAAATCCCAAGAGTGGCTGTTCTTGCTGTTCATTAATCCATTCTTTGTAAAGTTACCTCATCCGTGAATAAAGTTCTATTACGTAGGCTTCGATTTTGAATGGTTAAGCGGCAAAATTCCATACGACTAGCGAAATCTGTAGGTAAGAGGGCTTGAACAGACTGGATATGAAATGGTTATAAACCATGACGTTTTATTGTTCTCCAAACTCGTATTCGTGGTATATTAATTTGTGCAGATACACGAAGAACAGAGGTGCTGCGATTATTATCAATTTCTCTGAGTATGTTGTCTTCATTGTCTAGTACTTGTTGCATTAGACACTCAGTCAACGGTTTCGGGAAAGTTCCGTGTTTACGTAGGTTGTTGTACATTCGTTGGAAAACTCATCGGTCTGATAGTTGTCGATATGGAAATCTCAACCCATATTCTCGAGCAGCCGCTACTGAATATCCATCACAAAAACCGTACATGTAATGGACGTCGGCGTACTCTCGCGTTGTAAAAGTAAACATTATAAACAATGTTAATAAGCGCAAGCAGTGATATCAACTTTTTGGTGCTTTACTGTTAGACATAGAAGTAAATAATATCATTTTCACAGTAACGTAGACAATTTGTATAAATACCAATATTATTAATAAAATTAATAATGTTATTAATATCATTTATTGCTTCGGCTGCTTTAGTATTTGACTAAAACAGGCCATAACTTCTTTAATAGTCGATTTAGAGAAAATGACCACTCTTCAGTTTCTACTTCTTTCTCACGTCATGGAACACCCTGTATAAGGTGTATTAATTACAATGGAATGATATTTTGCAAATCTTCTAGCTTCAAAATGGGTCATTACAATTGTTTGTTCTAAAATTTCGACTTTAACGCTCGTTTGTAGAATATTAGCTTCAAGGAAAATACATCGTGTGTGCCGCACACGGGGTTCTTGTAAAGGTAATACACAGAGATTCAATTAAATAAGACGAATTGTTCAGGTTCCCAAAGGCTGCTAGAATCCACATTCCTGTTCTAAATACGTATATTCGCATGTTTCAGTATCGACTGAAAAGGATGAAGATTTCAGTTTTAGTTTTTTTTTGTGGATAATTTATTTATTATCAAAGAGCCGAAGGGGTGTTAACATTATTAAACCACTTCTATGAATGTTTGGCATCTATAATTATATTATATCCATTTTATTTTTTATACAATGTGTAAAAGGCATTAAAGCCATCATTGGAAGAAGTTTAGATTCCACTTTCTTCTGATACCATGTTTGATGGACTTATTTAATAAATATCAGAGTTATAGCAAAAACCCGTTTCGTCATACTAATCTGGAAATATTTTTTTACAGTAGGCAAAAAATGTAAACAGGAAAAAACATTAATGTCCGGCTTCGATGACTAGTGAGAAAATCAAAGTCAATTTCATATCTTGAAGATGAGACGAGCTATGAGGAAGCTAATTATATATTCGAAATGTGTTTAAAAAATATATTAATAAATCTGTCAGAATCCTCAAAGAGAATTTATTTGTAGTCTGTATTGAAAATTATGTAACATATTTGAATATGGATCCTAATAGTTCCTGAAATGCTGAGCAGTTTTCCGTCATATAATCGAACTTGTTTTGAACACACTGTATAAAATTAGGCGTTCGATTTTTGGATGGTTACAATTTATTCATCGAGCGGGAAGAGAGAGGTAAAGAATGAGAATTGGCGCCTAGGTTAACATGAGAAGTGTACGAGAATCAACATAATTAAAACAGGATATTATTAGATTATGAAGTCTAATTATTGCACCTAATTTGAATACAAGCAACCCAAAGTAACCAACGAAAAGGGAATACGCTGTTGAGAATAAGAGTATGGGAAAGTCTACGCGAAGTGTTTCGCTCATTTTTAGCTTCAAGAGACGAAATTCCTTAGTAAACGTAAACAACCAAGGAGCCTTATTCAAAGCTCGTAAAAGAGCTTATTAGCCTAAAAGGTTATCCAGTCGATGAGCACCGACGGAACGCCGCAATAAACCTTTCAAATTAAGCCATAGTCCTCGATGAGTTGCTCTGATTGATGCTGGCTAGCTGAAAGTCAGCAGTTATCAAAGGGTCTCATTTCATCATCCATCTATAGCAAGATAAAGAGATATGGCTTGATAAACAGCTTACTTATTTGGCTCGAAGACAATTTAATCAAACTCATTTCATGCTCCCAACGTTCCTCTGGCTTTTGAATTGGCGGACTTACGCAAGTATCCACTTACACGACTAACTCAACATGTTCCGAAGGATAATTGATGTCGAATATTTGCTATAGCTTGGCGAGTTTCTTAAGACGATCGACTTTAAATATTTGGAAAATTAAATAGGGAATTAGATCGTAGCTAAAGTAAAGGTGTGAGGTATAACGGGTACCACAATAATACATTAGAATTGTTAACTACATACTCACTCCATAGTCCCAGCCCCTCCAACATAAAAATATTGAATGAGTCCAACTCATTTACGACAAGCTGTACAGATGTCCTTGTTCGACGTAGGACAAGGACATCTCGGAGATAACGAGCGTTTATGAAGTCATCAAACAGCCTTTTATGTCTCGCTGTCATCGGCCTCTTCTTTGTCACATGTTTCTCCTCAGCGCTAAGGTAGAAACACGGGGGACCTACAGTTTAACGTCGAATCCGAACGATTGAAGTTCCAGAGTAGGTTTTTGGCATTAAGAACCTGCGATTGCCAAACGGATTGATAAATTGTGTGTGGTGGGTTACAGCTGTAACGTTCCTTTAGTTTTGCCGCTATATATGAATTAAAATTCTATTGTAATTGCCGCTCTTAAGTCAATTACTATTTTATTATTTTTAAAGATTAAGTTATGGGAGGTCACTTTTGCAAAGCCTCTAAAAGTTCCCATTGTTCCGCTTGTCGTACTTGTTCAGTCTGGATATGCTGATCGAAAACAGTTCTTAGAATTCTTCGGTTGCAGAATCGCCGGAAGTCCCACATGTAAGAATTTTGTTCTACAACAATTACATTTGGGTGAGAGTTTTGCGGCAGGGGGTATGGAGTGAACACTAGTTTCTGGAAGTGAACGCACGTGGTTTTTGGAAACGCAGTTGTTGGCAGTTCCTCTGCTAAATGAATATATCGTGTCGTTTTTTGCCTTAGACAAAAGAATCTTCGACTTGCGTCGGATTAAAAATATTAGCAGAATGTCAGCTTTTTGGAAAAACAATTCAGTGAAATTGTTCTTAGGACTTGTATTGGATTAACAGCCTTCAACCCCGTGACAGTCTCCTTTGAGCCGTTGCAAGTGATAATCCCGTATAGCGGTGGAGATTTTGGATCCTGAAGATCCCGTCTTTTTTTTGTCAAAGAAAGTCTTGGCCGTAACTTTGTCTTCATCGTGATCCCCTCTTCGGGGGCGAGCCGGCGAATTTAGCCGGCTTCCCGAAGCACCTAAGAACATTATTGTGCCTCTCTCTACTCCGTAGCGAAGAGAAAACTAAGGTAAAACTTGCCAATATAATGATCAGTGTTTGTTTTTCCCTGTTTATCAGTGTTTCGCTAAAGACTAGGAAATACAACAGTTTAATTCCCTTGTAATATTAAAAGTGAGGCAACCTTCAGTTGCCCAGCGTTTCATCATTCGTTTAGGTTAAAGTTTAATCAATTTTTGTTAATTCGAACGTCACTGGCTGCGCAGCTTTGCATTGCTAGTAAAATAAATGCCGCAAGCCAGGGGCGGCGAGCACCTTGTTCGAACGTTCCAACTACCCTTGTATTAAATCATAATTATTACCATTTTGAATGTAATCTTTGTTTTTGTATTATGTGTCGCCAGTTTCAAACAATAAAGCTATATTTGTATTAAAATTCAGCATATCTTTTATTTCTGTGTATATTTATTTTATTATGTGCATGCATTTTGTAAGATTTATATACAGGAGCAGGCACAATAAAGGTTAGTCCTAGTCCACAAGATTTTTATACGCTACTTGGTAATACTGAAGAGTCTAACCCAGCTATAATCGACGTTTTTCTCAAAAAGCGAGCGCTTTACCAACGCAGTTGCCACCACACGTTTCTAGCTTATGTTACTAACAAAATATTAACTAAGGATTATAAATAAAATAAATGAGAGGTTCCTTGCAGTTCCTGGGTTGGATAGCAGAATTTATGCCAGATTTATCTCCCTAATGCGGAACAGTTTACTATCATGCACTTTAGATACTCCTTAAATTAATAAAGTTTTTCTGGAATTGGAATAACTGTTTAACGCGGTTTTCGAATGGAAGTTTAGTAGTTCGCGATATTTAAGATTTAAGCATAAACATAATTATTAGGTACCTACTTATTTAAAAAAGCAAAGAAAATTCTATAATTAATGCGGATGTATCTACTTCTACGTATTTGTTTTTTTTTTTGTAGTAGATTATTTCTATTTTAAAAATTCTTAACTTTATGTGTAAAATTCTTCTTGTAATTGATAATAAACATTAACCTGGAAACACAGAAAACATGTTCCTTGATTTACTGGACATAACAAGCAGATATTGACAGACCCAGAGATCTCGTTGTAACCAAGTTGAACTGCAATTCTCTAACACAAAAATGTTCAAAACCTACACTATTAATTCCAGATAGTACTAAAATGTATTTTCACAAACTATACTTTTATTGATGTCTTTTCAGTTAGTGATTTACATTCTCAAATTGTTCGTTTCCTTTGTGACGATTGTGGTTAGGTAGGATTCTTCTTCTTCCAGTGCTTTATCTCTTAAGAGACGTAGCGATTTTCCTCCTATGCCTGTGTTGCGCGTTTAAAGTGCCGCAGACATAGAGAACCTACAGTTTAACGTGGGTTCCGAACTACGAGAAGTGTAAACACTTCTACACCAGAGAAGATTTACTAACCAGAATACCTCGCTGGTTTGCCATTGCCTTGCGAGGAAGAACGGCCGTTAAACATCCGTTGTTCCGGTACTGGGAACTGAACCCAGCACCATCCGCCATGGTCCTCCAAAACACATTTTTTCTACTAGACCTTTTCAATACATCAGCTCGCCAGAAAACCTCTCATTCTAATTGCTTTACCACAAAACGTGAAGGAGTACTGTTTTGTTAGTTTATATAAATTTTCGAAGATGTCTAGGAAGATCTCCGCGTTTATATCTTATTAGGGGAACAGAATGTAATTCCTAGATTGGTGACAATATGTGTAACCATCTGGTAAAAAATATAAAAAAACAAGGACCAAGCTTACATTTTTAGTTCAACACATATATAAAAATAAGTATTGTTATATCTTGATAATCAGGCCCGTCTTAACAAGTTTGAGCCCCTGTGCTAAAAATAATTAAATAATACATATAATTAATTAAATAACATTCATTGCAAAAATATATATTTGAAAATTTATCGACATTGCACATGTTTATTTAAATCAACAATATTTATAATGTAATAAAAGTAGTTTATTTGTATTTATAAAAATACACACCACAGGAGAAAGCTCAAAAAAATTCTAATTTAAATTTTCTTTGATACTTTCTGCATATCTATTTATAATTTCACTTTAATCTATCCTTTCCAATGTATCGTATTCTATGGATAGAATACTTAACTTATTACATTTGGATTGTCCTAACGATGATCGCAGAATTTTTTAATTTGGTTTAAAGTAGAAAATGATCTTTCCACACTACAATTGGTGCAAGCAATACTGAAATATAATCGTACAGTTATTGTTATATTGGGGAATGTGCTTTCGATATGTGTCTCAATTATTGTTTAGTTAAATATGTTGATGTTAGGATCAACGGCATCCCTGGACTATAGCCCATTAACCTAATGGATAAGGAGGGCTTGCTTATATTGCATGCAACAATATGGAGAGAATAGCTATAAATAGGATAGAACAGACTATTTGGCTAAATGGAAAATAGAAGTCGAACGTTTTTCAAATCTTCTTCTTCTTCTTCTAGCCTCTCTTTATCCATATACGGATATAGGCCTCCTTTCTGCCCTTCTATTCCTATCTGTTCTTTGCTATTTCTTGCCATTTACTTCCGGCTGTTTTTGTATCTCACTTGGCCATCTCATCATAGACCTGCCGACTCCTCTTCTCCGTCCCTATGGTCTCCAATCCAAAATCTTCTTACTTCATTTGTCCGGTATTCTGGCAACATGCCCAGCCCGTTCCCATTCTTGTCTCGCTATTCTTGTCGCTATATCTTCGACTTTAGATCTTTCTCTTACCCATTAGTTTGTTTTTCTGTCTGCTACAGTTATTCTTACCATTTTTCACTCCATGGCTCTCTGTGCTACTCACATCCTATTCATGAATGCTTCTGTAAGCACCCAAGTTTCTGTGCCATAGGTCATTGCTGGTTTTACACATTGATTCAAAACTTTAGCTTTTAGTTCTGACGGTATCTTTGTTTTCCATACTTGATTTAATTTTCCGAAAGCTGACCATCCGTCAATGACCTTCTTTGGACTTCCGCTTCTTGATTTTCTTGTGTCCAGGTAAACATACTTATCGACTCTCTCTCTATTACTTTGTCATTTATTATTATATCTCGTCTGTATTCTTGATTGTTTTCATTACTTTTGTTTTATTTATGTTCATTTGCAAGTCCTATTTTTTGTGAAGGCTTCGGCCAGTTCTTGTACCATTTCTTGTAGGTCTATAAAATTATCCGTTATTAATACAATGTCGTCTGCATAGCGTAAATTGTTTAGACGTTCTCCATTTATTAATATGCCTTTATTTTCCCAGTTTAAGGTCTTAAATATGTCTTCCATTAGCAAAGTGAACAGCTTCGGCGATATTGGGTCACCTTGTCCGACTCCTCGTTTTATTTTTACTGGGTCAGTGTATTCGTACAGTTTGATTTTCAGCGTTGCTCTCTTTTTCAATGATATCTCTATATCGGTAGTCAATCCTTATGGAACCATTGCATGGATTCTTGTTTCGTCTCATTTCAGAAATCATAGGTTTGATAAATCAAGTGTTCCTTAATATATTTACAAGACAGGACCCGGTAAAAAATAAAATAAAATTGTTAAAGGAAGCGTCTTCAACGAAAGAATTAAATTGCTATGAGAAAGTTCACATTATCAAAAATAGGAGAGATCTTCTAAATGTATTAAGCGTAACGCATCCTAACGAAGATTTGGTATTTAATTCTTTGCTTGGTAGTAGATTAGCACTGAAGTTCTGTTGTTAACTTGCTGCAAGACTTATCTTCGAAGGTATTCCTCAGCCAAAAATACTTTAGATAGTCCAAGTCCGCAAGAACCTACTAAAAGTGGCAACTTAGTCGATGAAATACGTATTTAGGTGTTCTAAATATTGTGGGGTAAGAAGGCTTTCAAAGTTTTGGATGGTGATGTTTGGTTTACTACAAACTTTGAAAATAAATTTTTAGCTGTTATTACACTCTCGTGTAAACATGAAAACTAAATGTCAATTTTAAAGTTTAATTTCGAGAATGTGTTTGTACATTAAATTCCGATTTTAATCCGGAAATATATAAAATCCAGACTGTAGGCGAAACCGATCAAGAAGGAGATCAGATCAGGAAGAACCAACAGCAGAAACGAACATTGAAACAATCCACCGTCCTACAATACATTAGACGAAGTGCTCATGACACTGAAAAAACTAAAAAACAGAAAAACACGAGGAGTAGACGACATCAGTAATGAAATGATAAAAATTGGAGGAATAACTATTGTAGAAGAAAGAACGAAGCTCATACAGAAAATCATATAAGTAGGGAAAATCCCAGTAGAATGGTGAACGAGTATAACTGTCCCTAAATTTAAAAAAGAACCAAAAAACTATCGAGGAATAACACTGCTGGGCGTTCTTAAAATATTCACAAAGATATTAGCTCACAAAATCGAACTTAAGGTAGGAATATGCGAAGAACAGCAGGGCTTCCGCCAGAATAGGTCCACAATAGAAGCGATTTTCATAATAAGACAGTTAACAGAAAAAGGAATCGAATTTGATAAACCTCTCTTCCTCTGTATGGTAGACCTTAAACGAGCATTTAGCCGAATACGACTACCTGACAGCATTAATATTTTGCGTCATCACAGAGTGAATAACGAATATATTATTAGAATTATAAAAGACCTAAATAAAAACAGCAAAACACAAATCAAATCCAACCAAATCCTAACAAAAGAAATGGAACCTTTGGATCCAAGAGACGCGGGGTCGAACCTGGCCCAGGTCGGTGATATTTTTCTAGCAGGGAAAAATCTGAAAATGCGCCTTCAGTCGAATAAGAAGCAAAGCCGTACGTCCCGTGCCACTGCGATATGTGACACGTTAAAAATCGCTACTGGAGTTGGAATTCCCCCAGATTGGCAAATATAACATTGTTAGCTAGGGTGTGTAATGGGCCAATGATGGCTGCAGTGCTTAGACATGCTTGGAAAATCGCGTCCTAGATCTGGCCCTTTCAAATCAACAATCAACAATCGGGGTCGGAATCCGACAAGGGGACAGTCTCAGCCCGACTCTGTTCAACATAATAATGAACCAAATAATCGTTGAAGATAAAGAAGTGGGCGCAGGTTACCAAATGGCAGACAAATCTCTGGAAATCCTATGTTACGGTCATGATGCTACATTAATAAAAGAGAACGAAGACGACTTACAATGTCTCCTACTTAGATTTAAAAGAGCAGCTGAGAGTTTCACTATGATCATATCCATAGAGAAAACCAAGTCTATGATAATCTCGAAAAACCCTATTCGATGTAAACTGATGGCTGGCAATGAGACAATACAAGTGATGAAGTTCAACCAGTTTGGAACTCAAATATCAAGTGATAGAAACCTAATAGAGGAGGTTAGAGCGAACACCATCAAAGCATCAAAAATCTCTGGAAGCTTAAGAGAAATAATATAGAAAAACAAATATATGTCAAAGGAGAGTAAAATACGGATTTACTAAACATGTGTGAGACCGATTCTAACATACGCCGCCGTTGAAACTCGCACAGAAACATCTAAAACCAAAACACTGATGAGAAGCACAGCAATGAAAACATTGAAGGCAATAAAAGGAGTAACCCTGCGAGATCAAATCAAAAGCAGCGACATAAGAGAAAAATTAAAAATAGAATACGTAGTCCCATGGACAAGACACAGAAGATGTCAATGGAGAGACCATATAGATAGGATGGCCCCAAATAGAATTGCGAAGTGGGCTAAAAACCAAAAACCGCAAAGCGGAAGACCCCCAGGTCGACCCCTTAAAAGATGGACAGAGAGCAGGACGTCGGAATCTCAAGAGAGGTAGAAAGCAGAAAAAACAGGATGAAGTCCTAAAAGAAGAAGAAGATTTTAATCCAAATTTATAGTCGAAATTAACGATTAATCATTCCGGTCTTCTATCAAAATTGGCTTAATTAAATAATTAATTGTTTGATCTAGCCGTTGGGTAGGTGATCGACGTATGGAAGACGCTTCAGGGAACAATACATCGATGGATAGATAATGTCACCCTACCCTTCCGTAAGGTGCAGACTGAGGAGGCGAGAGAATTCTTGTTGAAATCCGATGGGCTGGATATAATTAATATTTTGTGAATGAAGCTCTTTGAAATGCCAACAGCTACGGAAAGCGGAAAGTTGGCGAATAGATTTAGTTGGATTTCAGTCTGCCTCTTCATATAGTAATAAGCTGGTAACACCTTCTATTGGTTACAGAATCTGAGTTTTTGAATTTTACAGGCAACCAAATTACATAATTTTATTAATCTATATGCCATAGAGGCGGGGTTGTATGTATCCTATAACTTCACGTTTCTTGCGGTTCAGCATCGTATTTCATTCTCCAAATATTAAGCGTGATCGTTTCAGAAATTACACCCTGTATTCATATTTCATAATAACGCTTAATTATTTATAAAATAAGCGTCAATATAAACATTAAGGGGGATTTTTAAGGGAATCTCTCACCTATTAAACTATTTTATTTTTACCTTGACCTAAAAATAGGTTTCCTGCAAATGAAAAATGATCGGAGCATGTTGTGTCTTTTCAGCAGTGAGAAATGAATTGTCTACACGTTAATTAGACCTGTTAAATAATTGTTTCTGACAATGACAGCAACTGAACCAATAATAAACACGCGAACAATTTGCGTAAAACAGAAAAGGTTAACCAGGTGCATTCGAAAATGCATTTCGCCAACAAACGTCTTGTCCTACGTCCAGGAATAATTGAGATTGTTTAGTCTAACTGCATTCGATTTACGCACCCTGCGAAATTATTGGTTTCGAAAAATGGTTGTGTCTAGGAAAATCAAAAATTATCCTCGCGTTAAGGAATTATACGCGGACGTATTTATTAATGCGACTGTTTAAATTTATTTGCTGTAAGCTCGAGACAGCTCTGAATTACAATGTTTCGGAATGTTTCCTACAATAAAGAGCTCGAGACAAATTTCGAAAACATTCCTGGCGGGCGTTTTATAAATCTGTTTATGCGAATCTTGTATAACACGGCTATCCTCTTGTATTTCAAAATCAAGATTAAAAATTGCAACCATTTTATAAATATCTTTTGTTCCGCGAGCCTTTGACATAACTACTCACTCACGCCTTTTTTTAGATTCCTCGTACAAAATTAGATATCTGACTCGTTTGAAATTCGTTTCTAATTTAACAGACGTGCTATACTACGAAACAACTTTATTACTACTACAAAAATTAATTACAACATTAAATTTCCTAAATTAATTTATTTTTGATACATTCGGCAATATATTTATTAAAGTTTGAGGCGATATTTCTGTAAAACTACTGTTCCGATTTTAACGAAATTTGAAATGTAGCTTCACCTAGACGCCAGATATCCAAAACATTTAACTTTTATCACCAGTGCTAAAAAAAAGAAACAATAAAATACAAGAATAATGTAAGTGCAGACAACAAATAATCGCATTGGCAAACTTACGTGTCACAAATTCTTCGAAAACGTCTGCATGAATCTTCTCCTTGTCAGCCTGAAAATAAAAACGTAAAAATAGTAACCAAATGCTTCGGTTCAAAAATTAAAACGGCTTCTAGATTACACGGAGAGATCAGAAACCGGCGCAAATCCAACGATAACGAGCACAAAGGATTTTAGGCGAAGCCTTGGCCCAGAAGCCCAAAAATAGACAACGGGTAAAAGATTTCCCGTAATGACATTGCGTTTTCGTGCACAAATACCGTGTAAACATGTTGACAGATATGGTTCATTGCCAAATTACGTGCGGATGCATTTCGTTGCATGCCTTTATTGCCAAAAACGTCACCGCAACGAAGATTCTTACGCTGCGGGGGCGTAGAGCGTACGCAAGAGGCGACGATCTGGGTCAGTGCATCTGTTTACGTGGAGTTGGTGTAAAAATAGACTTGGTTTATGTTAGAAGAATTTGACAAGAGACAGCGTGTTTTCTAAATATGCCAGCAAAAAATTTTAAGCGTGACAAAATGGGACAGTTGGAAGATGTGCCATATGCTTTGGAAAAATGAGTGATGGTATTACTATCTGAAAATCTATTGAAAAAAACTATCTTACCTATATTGTTTTACTTACGGCGTGTCTATAAGGAGTAAAACGGGAAACTCAAAGACAAAGAAGGCATTTGGTTAGTTTAGAAGGTAGACATTAATTTGAAGCATTTCCGGTACCGATTTACCTGTTGATTCATGTTGTTAACATTTTTTCCTTAATTTTTTGGACAGCAGTTTAAATAAATTTTTATTGTTGGACAGAACGTCTAGAAAATTTTCTTGTGGAATTGTTTCCAGGAATAGTTTTCCCTAACGGTATTCGTTTAAAAGCTTAAAAATTATATTACTAAAGAGATCTGTTTAAAAAAGCTCAATCACTTTTCAAAAATTTTTCACAGAGCTTTTTACCGTTTTTGTTACAAGCTTTACACCCCAATAGATTGGTTTTCAAGGAGATTGAAATTTTCCGTAAATGTTGTACATATAACTACTTTCATGCAATTTTAAGAGTTCATCATACTAAGCGGGTTTGTGATAAACCTATCTAAATCCTTTTTGAAATTTTACGAATAAGACTTCATTCAGCAGTTTTTCTTACAAAACTTACCCTGAGAAGAGTTTGTTTGTATTGAAAGGGAGGTTCCCTCAAACCTGAAATTTTCCAAGAACGTATTTAGGAACTGTATGTAAAACGTTTCATAAATGTTTGTTGGAATTGCATGTAAGTCTATTTCAAGCGTCCACAAAAATAATCCTACTAAGTACAGTGGTGTGAAGTACTGCGTCCAAAACCAACGCGTGTACATGTTTCTTGGAGTTTAACATATCTTTTTGACATACTTTCTGAAAAATAGATTTCGCCATTATTTTGGTTCATTAGACAAGAGACGAGAAATCCATTGCGAACAAACTTTGCTGTAACCCAGATTACGAACAATACTATAGACAGATACTACACTCGCACCAACAATTTCTCTGAAATTTCTCTAATTGAAATTCGAAGATTTTCTCTAACAAGGCCTTCCACACATGCCATATTGTTTTCTGTTAATGCAGTACACCGTGCACCTGGTCGGGGCTCATCCATAGTCCCCCTCTTTTCCATTTTTAAATTTGGTTGCACACTCGCAGCGCATAACCATTTTAGAACGCTGATCAAACTTGGACGGATTTTCAACAACAAACGCCATTTCAAAATCGAAATTTTAAAAGTCAGAATCAAATTTAAACGCCAGAAACTTATTACAAACACAACTAGCATTAACAAACGTCATTTGAATTATTGCATTTGTTTTCAAGGCTACGTTGATCAAAGATGGGTTTCAGTTGTACAAGCCTGCACTGAATTTATGACATTTGTTTGAGATCTACATGACATCAAAGTTGCACCATGTCGTCGCAGAAGAAACAGATTAAATTACCTGACTCAAAGCGGTAAGCAATCATTTTCCATTATAACGGAGGAGATTCCACCTCTGAACTCTCTAATAAAGTGCAGTGTAATGAAACAACCGTTCGTTCTTGAGAACTGAATCATAAACGTCAGAGTTGCCGATCCAAAGTAACCTCTACTAGAGATGAAACTGTGTTAACAAGAACTAACTCTGAAAGAAGCCTCTATTGTACAGAACTTACCAAATTATAGTCAGAAGCTACTGGTGTGAGAAGAAGCCTCCTTTTCAATTTTAGACTCCGAAGATGCATGAAACCGCTGCTTTCCGAGAAACAGAGACCCAACCGTTTGCGATTATTATTATTATTATTATTATTGGATTTTAGGGCTGTGGCCTTTATATGCCTTCCGTCACTTCGACCCTTAATAGTTCCTTTGTAACTTATGAGCCCTTTCTTTGTTAGAGAAGGTATAGGCTATTGATAAACCTTATAATGTCTCTGGACTTCGAGTCACTTATTTCGTTAGTGCCATGGTTGCCTTTCTGAAAATTTTATGTCTGCGTCGACAGGCAGCACTGCATTCGCATAGAATGTGTTCTGCCGTTTCCGCTACCTCGCTACATAAGCGGCAGATTTGGTCCTCAGCTTTACCAATCTTAAGAAGGTGGTATATTAATGTCGTGTGGCCTGTGAATAAGCCAGTGATGGTTTTCAAATCCATCTTGCTGAGGGACAAAGCATGTTTTGCTTTATTTTGCGAAACAGTGATGAACTGTTTTGCCTGACGTTGTCCTGGAATATTCTGCCAGTATGAGGATTTCTGTTGTTCTTCCCATAGTTTGACCGCCTATTTTATGTGGCTTTTCTGTATTCCACAGCAAGGCTCAGGTCCAGTGAATGGCGGCGTTGCGCCGCGTTTTGCGAGTTCGTCGGCCTTTTGATTGCCTGCTACGCCTTCATGCCCTGGCACCCACCACAAAGTAATGTGGTTTCTGTTTGCCAGCTGTTTGCAGGCACTCCCAGACTAGCTTCAACTCACAAATAGGGCCCTTTAAAGCCTTTATTGCTCTTTGGCTGTCTGAGAGGATAACAATTGTTGCACTTTTATATCCCGTCCTTAGGTTTATCTTCGTGCAGAGGTTTATGGCATAAACCTCAGCCTGGAAGATGGTAGTTATGGCACCGAGGGGTTCGGAAATGCGGCAACCGGGTCCGTAGATCCCGCTTCAGTTCATCCTCCTTCCATCTTCGAACCATCCGCATACCACTGGAGGGATCCTTTCTTGGAGGAAGGTCCTCCCGCAACCACACTTCCCGGTCTTTGATGGTCCCTCTAAAAGATTAGTCGAAGTTTTATTGGCAAAAATCCGATACGGTGTAGGCCACTGTTTGCGATGTGTAAAGTAACATTGTCACTGGATACCAGAACCGTGGCAAAAAATGCTATTCAATGATGAATCCTCTTTTAATTTCAATAATCATGTCGGTAATACGTATGGAGATTTCCTGGTGAATAATTTTCACCAAAATACGTATTTCCTACAATAAATCACCCAACATCTGTATGGTACGAAGTGCATGTTTGCTGTAGGGACTAGCCGACTGCATGTCTTCTCTGGAATGATGAATGCCACAAAATATATTGAAGTACTGCAGAATAAAATGCTAACTATTGGAAAGATTGTTTTGAAAGAGAAAAATTAATTTTCCAGGATGACAATGTACCTTGCCATAGAGCTAAAGTAGTTCAAATTTGAAAGCCAATAAAACCGATAGAATATATTGGCCAACACAGTCCCCAGACCTTAATTCTAACTAAAACTTGTGGCAAAAGATAGCTAACATCATTTCTAAGAAAATGCCGTAAAAATGGATTTTATCGAAGCCCTTAACAATATCTGGTTTAACTGCATCTCTAAGGAAGAACTTGGAAAACTGGTAAATTCCATGCCAAATAGATGCAATTTAGGCATTAAGAACAAGGGTTGGGCGATAAAGTATTAAATTATTAACATTATTATGTAACTACAATAATAAAATGTAAGCTAATTTGAATAGATAAATGTTTTTTTCAAGTTGTTTTTATTTAACAAGAAAAAATGTTATATTTTAGGTGTACTATATTACTGTGTTTGAATATCTGTATGGGTAATGGCCACTGACTGACTAAAAAAATGTAATAAATCATTTTAGTTTAAGTTTCCTCAAATAATGCAAGATTTTTTCACACTAATGTAGGTTTGTTGTAAACCCACCAGATCCGTTCTAAGAGTTGTGGGCAGAAGATTTTTTCCTGTTCTTATTATTTAGGAATTCAATGTCGAAAGAATTGCAACATTATGAAAGCACTAGGTATACGAGATATAAATAAAATATTCAAAGCCACAGAAGAGACAGTAAGGAAAACTCTAAGGTTTTCTCCATAACTATTATTCTGTTTTAATATTTCTTTTGCAACGTTTCAAAAAAAAACACGACGTCGGCTTACCTGTCCAATCATAAGCACATTTAAAGTTTATTTTGGGATTTATGCTAAAAGTAGTTTTCTTATTTGACAAATTGTTGCAATATTTCGCAAGAATAGATAACGAGTTTGAAAGATGTGTTCCTATTGAAAATTACATTACCACAACATAGTTATTTCTAAAACGAATATCGTTGACAACTTTCCTCGTAAAAGGATAGCATTAAATTTGAAGAAAATAGTAAAACATCAAAGTGCATATGCCGTAGGCGTTTCGCATAACTCGTCTTTCTGCAACATGTCTAGTCAGTTTGAATAAACTTTCATTATTTTGCAACGTAACGTTTAAGTTTCAGTCTTTTTGAAAAATGTCTAGGGGCTTTTAGCCATTCTTTTAAATGACGTTAAAAAATGGTGAAACACTAGAGGAATTGGAATCAGAAACGACGCATACAAACGAAAACAACGAAAATTTGGCAAATGAAGACAAATTGTGTTAGCTGTGTAACCAAAGGAAGCAAATTAATAAAAAAGAAAGATCGTATACGCAGGGCAAAGAAATGCTGGGGAAAAATGGTTAAATCTTCAAACAAAAGCTATTGAAATTTGATCATCTGTTGTTGCAATGCTTAAAGTAGACTATCGGCTACTAGATGGTCAAATGTCTTCGGACAAGTTATAGACTACACTACGACAGCAATGGAGTTTATAGAATAGGAAAACCTAGTGGAGTAATACCCCAAGTAGCACAGTAAACTTGGGCCAATATTGGCTCTCGTATATTGGCGATATCTCTAAATGTAACGTTTTTTTTATAGTGGTAATATATTGGCTAACAAGGTTGGGCCAATATATAAAATCTAGTTAGGTAAAATATCTGCAGAATGTATTGATCCCTTGTTGGTCGCTCTTGTTGGTTAGATATTGACTGCCAAGGTACGACCAATATTATAATATCTAGTTAGGCAAAATATCTCCAAGGTTTATTGGCTTATTGTTGTTCGCTCTTGTTGATTATATATTGGCTGCCAAGGTATGACCAATATATAAAATCTAGTTAGGAAAAATACTTGCAAAGTTTATTGGCTTATTGTTGTTCACTATTGTTGATTATATATTGGCTACCAAGGTATGGCCAATATATAAAATCTAGTTAGGTAAAATATCTGCAAAATTTATTGGTCTATTGTTGGTTGCTTTAGTTGTTTATATATTCGCTATCAAGGTATGGCCCATATGTAAAATCTACTTGGGTAAAACAACTGAAAAGTTTAGTGGCACTTTGTTGGTCATCTTTTTTGGTAATACATTGGCAGCCAAAATATATCCATATGTTATAAATATTTAAGAAATTGTGGCAAACTAAGTAGAAAACAATTTACCGCGAGTAGAATGCAAGGCATAATGTCAAACTTAGTACGTAATAAATAATAATCATATAAAAAATAGCATTAAAAAAGTGTGGTTCATTAATTTCAGTTTTTCAATATTAAGTCTCCATACGCTTAATTACTTCGTTGCTATGGTAACCAACTTCTGTTTTAATTAAGGGTATGTTTTCATGCCTAGATTCAGCAACTGCTGTTTCTTTTTCTGGTAGTTTTGTTAGGGTTACATATCAAAACTTTTGGTTGAAATATATATTGAAAAACATTAAATAGTAGGTACATAAAATCTTATACTACATTATTTTCATTCTACATATACTATCGCGGTTTTTCTCCTTTTGCGTCCTCCATCACGATCTTTCGCTGTGCACAAAAAGGCCTCCACTCTTTCCATAAATTGGGTATCGGTAATAGCTGGAACCCTTTTACGAATTTCGGCTGCAAAAAGAAAATGTAAGTTAATATTTAAATTGCTATTTTTACTTAAATAGAAAAACACTTGACGCATTCACAATATTTGCTATAAGAAGATATACCTTTTTTCTTAAGTTTGCACACTCGAAGAGTAGACATCTGTTTTTATAAATTATGCATAAAGTAGCAATAATACATATACTAAATATAGTTTATACTTACTTGCAATAATAAACTATGAACACTTCCAACACAATTACTTACAGCCAGAACACTATAATTAATTCGTAGTATACTATAATAAGAAAACGACTGTAGAATTAATCTGTTGTTTGACGAACACTGAACTGAACACTGAAAAATTGATATTTAAGTAAACTGACTAATCCTCCAACACGGCACAGGTAGCAAAACGTGCCCTTTCTTGTAAAAATGTCAGCGGCGTTGCCAGTAGTGATACTGTTTTAGGGTTCAAGGAACATTTACAACTAAAAATAATAGAAATTTACTTATTTCTTAAAATTTCGGTTTTTTTTAAGGTGTTTTTGTTCTAGTCATTTTTATACAGCGGCACAGCGTTATTACCGAAATTTGTTGTTCTTCTTATTTATGAGATTTTTTAAGGAGGAGGCTTTTGAAGCGCATTTATTATGGGTTTTTTCCGATGCTAATTTTCTAGTGCTATTTTACGTTCTATTTTCGTGGCATTTTTTTAAATTCTTGTCGAGGTTTTCTCCTGGTTAGAAGGTTTCAATTAAAATACCCCCCAGAAAAGCCGATTACGAATTAATAAATTAAAAATCACAACTTAATAGAGTAATAAAACAATTTAGATTATCATTTTATTTTTAATAATTTTACTAAGCGTACTGAATTTGACAAGGTAGTTTAATTCTAAGAAGTAAACTCAAAAAAAGTAGGATGTATTTTAGTTCGTTTTTAGGTAACATCTGGTAACGCCCCTGGAACTATTACAACCATTGTCATTTGGGAAATTCTAAGACAACCTTTTTTTGCTTACGTTTTATCTGATATTACTAATCTCTTTGAAATTTCTATTATACGGTACCTACTGGTTTTCATTCATAGTTTTATGACGCTCACTCTTCTTGTATTTCGTTGCTATTCTTAATTTTATACTACACCAGGGAAGTTATAGAAATTTGAATGCAAAAGCTGGGTTTTACAAAGTCTGGAAATTTCCCTAATAGGGGAATGACGTCAGTTCCTTTTACTTAAGTACAGGCTTAGAAATACTACCAGTACAATGAAACTAAGATGGTTTACGATTTATGGCATTTCTGAACCTTTGTTATAAGTTTGTAAAAATGCAGTCTCTTATGCCATATTATTTATACAAGGTGTAGGAACCTTATCTGTATGTATTTCAAAAAATGTAAACATCGTTATTTACAAAAAATAGGTTATTCAACATGCGCAACAAGCGTGAAATGTCGACGAATACTTTAAAATATGCGTAAAAATGGCATAACACATTCAGGTACAAAACATTTTGCGAGTACCTAAAAATGTCAGCTTAAACAGCATATATAATTCCATATTTTGCAGCAACCCGTACACATTACAAATTATTACAATTATTTTATGAAATATGCTCGTATGCACTTGACAATTTGAATTTTATTTATCAAAGTTAAGGCTATTACGAAAATGAACTTAGAAGGTGAAAAGCGTTTCATAATTTTCTCGGAAACGGCTAAACCGATTGGAAATATAATTACTACATTAAAAACAGTGTCTTATCCTAAATAAATAATTTATCAGCTCCATGTCAGATGGTGATGATGATGATGATGATGATAACATATTTTTCTCTAAAATAATTAGGGGAGCTAATATATATTGGCTGGCTAATACTGTTTAACTATGGTATTTCATTTATTGGTTAAATACTAACTCATAATTCTTATATTGGTTTCAACATATCCATCTAATGCTGCGCCAACATGTTTAAATATACAGGGTGTCCGAAAAGTATGGAATATCGTATATATCTCAGTAAATATGCATTTTATGACAAAATGTTTTCTATAAAAGTTGCTTAGTGTTTTGTTTCACATTACAGGGCAATATTAAATAACTATTCTTTAAAAAAACAAAAGCGCAACGAATTACACTTCATTTTTTTTTAATGGAAAGGTACCCCTTTATTGTACTCATTTGATAGAGAATTTTTTTCTCTTTTCAATGATGTAGAACATTAATACACTTACATTAGTAAAAATTTGATTAAAACGCAAAAAAAGTATTTGAAAGTTTATTTCAATGTTTATCTAATCTAATCTAGTCATATTATGGTCGGTACACTTTTGATACACTTTTGTTTGTTTAATTAATTTGACATTTTGATTAGCGTGATTACAATAAAGTTAGAAAAGATAAGATTTGCTATGGACCATTTATCAGAAAAACATCGTATCGATATTTTAATGATGCTGGGATATGGAGACAGAAGGAGAACACAGCAAGAAGTTTGCAATTT
>JABXWE010004248.1:0-37172 GCA_014611495.1 Limonius californicus
ACTTCGGTTCATATATGCAGATAAATTATGTTTGGTCGACCATTACATAAATCAAACGAAAATACTTATGCAAATAAATTAATATGGTATGCAACACAAAATAATTCAATAAAGTAAATTAGTGTAGTAATATAGTACTGAAGAAAGTACTCGCAATTAAATTATATGTATATTCGGAAATTACACAGTTCAAACAGAAACGCTTCTCAAATGAAATTAATATCCAATCCAAAATAAATTAGATGGTATGCAGTATTCAACTCAATAGACGCAGCTAAATTATATGTATATTTCATCCGAAATCATCTCATTATCGAACATTTTTGGTATCACAATACGTTGCAATAGTGGTAGCATGAGAAAGTGCATAACCACGACAAGAATTTGTTATATTTACATGCAGAAAAACGGCAGAAACGCAGTTTTTTATATATCTAGCCCAATTCTTAATTAAGTTCTAAAGTAAATTACGGTTCGCTTCAGGTTACTTATTACAGAAAAATTTAATTATCTCCAACAGAATTACTAAGTCCACTCAAATCTTTGTATCTTAATATTCAACAAGGGTGCTGTAAGCTTTGAATAATAATTAAGGCATTGCGTGCAAATTCCGAGATTACATAATTTTAAATTTTTAATGCACAGACCTTCGCTTTATTCGACGACCGTTTAATTATTATCGCTGAATAAATTTCACAGCAATTAAACAAAGAATGATTTGCAGTCAGCATAGCTTTGCATTTTACAATATTTTGGGAATTTCTCTATAATGCATTTTCATTTGTGATCTTTTCTATATGAATGAAAACAGAATCGAATCCCACAAAATAGATTTAATGTTGTTACAGGTATGAATGAACCTGTAACAACCTTAAATCTATTTTGTGGGATTCGACAATGTTTTCATTCATCGACATATCTAGCTGATCCGATTATGAAGCCTATGGACATTAACGAGTTTATCTTTTCTATACTTATACACTTCTGTTTCCTATAGGTATTTACGTTGTCGCGAGTACAACGGAATTTGCTTTAAGCATTATGAAGAGGATAGGTAAAATAGGGGATTAGCAATATTTTGGTCATTTCACTATAATGCATTTTCATTTGTGATCTTTTCTACACTAACACAGTTCTGTTTCCTTTGTAGACGATGATCAACAAACTCTTCGATAAGGATTGGATGTGAAAAACACTGTAAATTGTATTCAAATTTAATTTTAGTTCTACATTTTCCTAAAAGTTTATAAAAAAAGGCCAATAATTACTAAACATTTGTCGGTCAAAAAGTTCAGGGGATGGTTAAAATCCTTTTTGCGTCACTTTTTATAATTTTTAGCAAATTTATATCAAATAAAGGAATTTTAATTAATAATTATAGTTCATCCTACGCGCTAATAATATTGTTTAAAATTTTTGGATTGATTAATCTCAATGTAACACGAGATTGCATTTGTTAGTTAATATTTTTCTGTATAGTAATATTTCTATATTATCTTTTACAAGTTAGTTGGGGAATGGAAGATGACTTTTAAAACACAGTGTAGATGTAATGAAAATTTGACAAACATGTATATTACACAACATTAACACGTTTAAAAACTGGAAATGATTTATTTACTTGCCACGAACACATGTGTAAATTAGTTTAATGCTGGAGGATGTAAGAATAAACTATATACATCTTCCAACAGGTAATTTTTTTAACTAAGTATTACTTAGTTTCAGTTGCAGTGCCGAAGATCATACCTGGTGCCACAGAACTGGAATATTTTATCCCCTACGAAAGTATGGATACGGAAATACGCAGGAAGACCTAAAAAGTCGCAGCTAAAAACACTGTCTCGAATATTAAGGCTAAAATTGATACTTTTTGTGAGAAAATAATTTGTTATATTTAAAATATTTGTCTAAAAATAAATAGCAATTGTTTGTTATTTACTCATTCTATAATAAATAAAATGATCATCTTAATTCAAACCGTAATAACATTCTTTTTTTTCTTATTTCTTACTTTCTTGCCATTGCCGGTGGCCCATCAGTACAAACACCAATAGAGTTTTTCCACTTCAGGCCAAAGTTTAGTATAGTATAGTTCTTTCCTCAATTTCTTTGCAGTAAACTA
This sequence comes from Limonius californicus, assembly GCA_014611495.1. Taxonomy (NCBI): domain Eukaryota; kingdom Metazoa; phylum Arthropoda; class Insecta; order Coleoptera; family Elateridae; genus Limonius; species Limonius californicus. The sequence goes on from JABXWE010004248.1 coordinate 2,126, forward strand.
AGTACTCGCTGATAGATGCGTTATCGCAGTAACGAACGTAGGCTATCAAATGTGTGTCTTTGATAATATCCGTTGCCTCATCAAAATCAATAGCAAATAATTTGTTTGTAAGTTTCGAAAGAAGCTGCTCCTGCAGATCCTCTGACGTATCATCAATGCGCCTCCTATTCCATAGTTAAAAAATGTTTGTACTAACTACTAATCACAATCAGCGGCTACTCGCTGTTACGCTTACTATTAAACTAACCTAACTGAAAGTAAATCATGGTTTTATAAGGTCTGTCCCCACTGTCACAATTTCTGGAGCATCTTACAACGCTTGGGAAAGTTCGAGATTCCGTCTTGCTAGAAAGCGGCAAGTTTATCATAACATATTTAATGAGGGGGCCTCGCAACCTAAACATTTGGAAAACTGGATTAGAGCATTTACCTATAGATCCAAGGGACTCGAGTTCGAATCCGGTTGAGGTCGGTAAAATTATACTAGCGGGGAAAAAGGTGAAAGTGCACCTTTTGCCGGATAAGAAGTAATGCCGTAAGTCGCGTGCCACTACCATGGGTGATACGTTTAAAATATTTACTGGAGTTCGAACTACCCCATGTAGGCAAACTATTTAAGAGACCAGATGTATCCTCAGTGCAAAGAGATGCTTGGAAAATCGCGTCCTCGATCTCGCTCAATCATAATACACAATGTAATACTCAATAAGAAGTAAAGGTGGAAACTGAACGATACGTCGTTAAATAATAAATAATTGCTGTACATCTTATTAACTGTATGACTTAGAACACAGTTTTGATATCCACAGCCAACCTTTATCGAAAATGTTGTTGATCATACAATATCAAGTCTTTTATGTATGCCCTATCTTTGAAATCTACTTTTCTTAATTTTATTAATGGTGAAAATTTTTCCTTTGATATCCAATTCGAAACATGCACCGTCAACCATCAGAAGCGATTTCGGGAAATGTATGTGCTTTTTGGCATTTTAAGTAACAGCAAGTAGCACTTGTTATTTTCCTTAAAAAACGTCTAAGTTAGTTCAGTTAGTTCTCATAGTATATTACTCGGTCTTCTTTATGTTACTGTATTGTTCACTGTTCAAATCAATGCTATTACAAGTAGTGTTTAAATAAATACATAAATAGCGTTCATATTAGCAAAACAAATTGTATCCTTCTACGGTATAAATAAAATGGCAATTAGAAAAGAACATCAATAAGAAAATATAATATGAGGCTGCTTCTAGTCATTATTGTAAAAATCAAAGAGATTCTGTAGGCACATACCCTGATTATATTTCTATTCAATTAGCTTCCAACAAATGCTTAATTATAAAAAAGAAGCGATCATTAAATTCCTTCAAAGCAGCGCGTCTCCTTTACAACGAAAACTGAATTAAAAGTTAATGAAACGCAAGAAGATTTACAAGTCTTCCAACTGGCAATTATTTAAAGGAAAGATCTAATCTGCCCTCAGAAAATGAAGAATGCTGAGTCAGCTATACCATACCGAAAAATATTGTAGCCAACAAGGTTTTCCTGTTATACAAACATTTCTGAAAAAGTAACATTTATTTGCCGCACCATCTCCGACACAAGCCCAATATTATTACCGCTAGTGAAGATTGACGACACAGTCTGTCACATATAATGACATAGACATCCGTGTCGCCAAACCATTTGAACATTCTCTAGACTTAAACTAAATTACACTAGATATATGTACATATATTAATTTTACTCAACGCATTATTGTTCAACAAACTTCGCAATTGTACATGAAAGAAAGTTTCAGTTAAAACGTATCTCTCGAAATCGACCGAAACGAATCATTCCTAATTCGTCAAGGAACAATCTTCGATTAAGGAAGTGACAGTCACATTGACAAAAGACTTATTGAAGTAAAATTTCTAGGCAGTGGCTTTTCTGTTTACTTTTAACGTAAAATGGATTTTGATACCGTACTCTTGACGTAAATGAACACTCCGCTTTTAGCTTTAATAACATTATATGACAAAACGGTCCCTACATTAAGAACCGCTCCTTTCAAGAAAAATTGCATCAGAAGAGCTCTTTATTTAATAATCTTAAAATGTATTATCGACGCGTTGTTCACAATTTTCATTAACGTAACATTGACAGATTTCCGTTTCTAAATTTAGAAAAAATGCTATTCATTTTTCATATTACATAAGTTGGATTTAAGAGTATGCAAGCACACTGACATTTGCTAACGTCATGAAAATAAACTTGCTTTTGAAAACAAAATCTGGTTGTTGAGGTTTTTTAAATATACAGGGTTAGTCTGCTTGATATATCGCTTTATGGAAATATTAAAAAAATTATGATCAGACATTTAAACTTTTCGTCTCGCGATGTCATTAATACATATAATAGTGTTATACAGTGAATTATGCTAAAATGATTTTAAAAATTGATTTACATTAAAAAAGTAACGCTTTAATGAACGCAATCGATAACAGTACCTGGGAGGGGCAGTATCGGCGCAACTCTGTTTTCCTGATATGAGTTGTCAGCTAGATGTTTCGTTGTTTTATTTTCCACACATTTATATAATTATATAATTATTAATAATATTGGAAAACTCTTAAAGTAAATGATTTTTAAAAAATTGAGTGTTACAGACAACAACGTTGCAAACACAGTGAAAATTATAAATTGTGAAAGTTAACCTAAAAGGAATACACAAAAAGTATTTTTTCTTCAAACGTCAGTAAATCTGTCATTTTTCGACTGTGTAGGCGACCGTAAAGTTTCATTTTTCCTCCGCCGGAGCTTTAGTTTTCACTTTCCCGCCAGCGGAGGGAAAAGTGTTATCATAGCAACATAGATAGAAACAAGAAAACAAGCGTCTACAACTCAAGATTTATTAAACTAAAAACAAAACTAAAACTTTTATTATCATTCAAATGAATATTGAATGTACAATGCGAACGCAACCGGAGACGCAATAATTGTAAAAAATAAATTAATATTGTTGACAGTGTCCACTGACAGCTTTATGTTACATTACTATAGCAACAACCTGTGCCTACTCACCGACACCGGTCTAAACCGCCTTACGAACCCAATTATGTTTAAAAATTATTACTATCAAAAAGAGACGTTCTTGCATTAATTTGTCGACATTTGAAGAAAAAACAGCATATTTTATTTGGAGGAAAAGTTACTTTTCATGACTTGCTCTCTATTACCAGCCTCACTCCGTTCGGCTGTTAAACACGAGCGCGTCATGAAAAGTATCACTTTTCCTCCATATAAAATAATATACTATTGTGTGTAACTGTCAAAAAAACGTCACTTTTTTTTCTTGATTTTGAGTCGTGAAATAGCATATTTGTTTATAGTAAAATAAAGTCTTGACAACGTAAATAAAGTCTTGACAACATAAAAAAAAGACTTTTTTTTACCGGCCGACAAAGACTTTTTTTACGGGTCATGATCTTGAATAAAATTAGCTTTTATTAGATAATTCGTACGTTATTTATCTTTAATTTTGGTAATTTTTCACAGTTGCACACAAAATTTTGTATGCCACATGGCCGTGAACTATCTTTTTTTTATTCGAATGATTATTTGGCTCGGCTGCGCCTCGCCAAATAATATTCATTCTCATAAAAAAAAAATCCTAGTTCACGGCCTTGTTCCATAAATAACTATTGTATGGTGCCTATACATATTTAGCAAGAAAAAAAAGCACGCATTGCTGTAACTGTGCTATAGTAACAACTAAAAAGTGAAAAACAATAAGACAACAGTTCAAAATGTTTTATTCAATTCCGTAGATGTTCACAATTGCCTCCAACCACTTCCATACATTGTCTTCTTCGTTTTAAAAATAATCTCAGGAATCGAGCAAGTATGTCAGCTGTAACTGATGTACTCTATTACTCCATTCTGTAAATCGTCATAATTCACTACTGGAGTCCGGTATACTATTTCTTTAATTACACCATAAAGAAAAAAGTCTAAGAGACTAATCGTAGAAGATAGAGTAATCCCTTCAGCGTGGAAGAACAGCATAACCATCCCAATACTCCTAAAACTTTTAACAAGTATCATAATAGTCGAACTAGAAAAACGCATTTCAGTGAGTGATAACCAGCAAGGTTTTTGATGAAACAGATCGACAACAGATGCAGTATTTATAATGCGCCAGATAAAAGAAAAACCGATCGAGTATAATACCCCAGCCCAGCCTATATGTGTTTCATAGACATGACGAAAGCTTTCGATAGGGTTACACCTACGGATATAAAAGACATATTAAAGACAAACATGATTCCCCAGCGTATGGTCGAATTAATCAAACAAATTAATACAAAGTACAATATGAAAGTTATCACACAAAAAACAAAGTGCTTAGTCACCGGCAAAGAACCGGTTGGGTGTAAACTAGTTGTTAAGAACGAATCAATAGAACAGGCACTGGAATTCATATGGACCATCATATCAAGTGAAGGAAGCCTGAGAAAAGAGGTAGCATAACACATAACAAAGGCCGCGCATGTATCTGGAGTATTCAGGAATCTTACGTGGAGGAACCCAGATATGAATGCAGAAGGCAAAGTCAGAATATATAAAACATCAATTAGACCGGTACGAGAGTAGAGACAAATGCTACAAAACAATTATTACGAGTGAACGACATGAAAATTTTGCGAATGCTAGTGAGGAAGAGACGAAGAGACAGGGTGAGGAATGAGACCATCAGAGAACTATGCCAAGTCCAAGATATGGTAAGATGGGGAAGTGAAAGAAGAAAATGCTGGAAAGACCACGTACAACGTATGGAAACAACAAGAATTGCACCTATAGTAATGACCCAAAATCCAACGGAACACAGAGAAAGAAGGAGACGATATAAGAGATGGAGGGATAGCTAGACATATCTCAAGAACAATATGCTGCTACTAAAATACAAGCCAAAAGCTTAATATGCGAAGAAGAAGAAGAAGAGTGATATCGGAACTCCTTGGTGGGCGTGAATACACAGCTCCTCTTCCAATCCCATTTGCCTCAATAAAATTATAGAACAGAAATTCTACTACTACCGACATTTATGCTTCGATCTCTCTGACTTTCATGGGAATTCTCATTCACTGCCATTAACGGTTCATTTTCCACGTTCGGGGTGGTAATCGGCCTACATCTACTCAAATTATGTACAGGCGGTGGTCTCTTAGTTGGATAACGCCTAATATATACATATATACAGATATATATGTATATATTTCTAGCTGCAGCTGCATTTCTGCGACTTTCACCAGAAATAAGTGTTTTGTCATTATTGTAATTTAACTGAACCACCCTGCGTATATTAGTGATATATAGTAACATTCTTTATTTACAATATTGAAATAGACAACGTGAAAGTACAGAAAATATTAAAGCAAACAAAACGCCGATATATAACCAAACACGGTAATGTGAAGCTAAAAGAAAAACCCTATCTTGTGATTGTTTTTATTTTTTGCAAAAACTATCAATAATTAAATATTAAGAATCACAGGAACATTACATTACTTTACAAATAAAAATACTTCTTATATAATTTAATAAAAATAAACAGAGTTTCATACTTTTTCAAAGGTTGGCAGTACACGTATCTATAAAAATGTGATTAATGACACTCACGCAGAGCCTCAATAACTTGCCTATACCAGCGACGCAACATAAGTAATGCTATAAAAATAATACTTCCTAATAATTGTTAAGCTTTAAGCTTATATTTATTTATATAAAACTGGTATTAGTGGTGTCATAGAAAATCATAGTTTTATTTCTGATGACGGGACTAGTTGACACGTTTGTCTCACGTACTTTTCAGCAAAGGTTCCAAACTTTCTCAGTTCACGACCTAGACGTCTTAGTGATGTTTTCAAGTGCTCCTACGCCACAATAAGCATCTAACAGTTCCTTTCATTAAGTAGTAAGAACCAAACATCTTAATAAGTATTTATGCTCTAACAACTCAACAGGCGTTTGTATTCCCTTGTGATTTCGCAGAGGAATCCCGTGGTGCGCAGTTTGAGAACTGCTGTAATATAGTAGCATGCATTTACCTCATTTATAATAGTTCCTACTATTATTAATACACTTGAAGGTACGTAAATAAACTCCCCCAAGCAATATTTTGGAAGTTCATATTAGAGCCCATAATAAGATCTTCCGCTAGCATGAAACCTTTATGTTGAAAGAATATGGAATATATATCACAATATCTGACTTACTTTTACAAAGAGTAAACATTTATTAATTAAATATTTCATAAACATTTCAAAATATAATTGACGTCTTACAGACAATTAACAGCAAATTACCAAATGTTATGAGTCATCACTTGGTGTGATAGTAGACTCCATAATGGACAATGCATGTATCTGTAAACACTCTGTAGCAGCGTTGTGATACATAACACATGGATTATCCATATGTAAGTTTGCTATCATAATAGACCATAATATTAATATTATAATGTTTACGTAGAGGGTGTTGTTTATTGGAACAGAATTTTTCATGTCGTTAAAATTAGCAAATATGTTTATTGTTTGGAGAAATAGATTACCACTAAAAAATTTATTTATATACATATTCAGATTATCGATTTACAGCTATTAGCTGACTGTCTAACAGATAATAACTGATATTTTTTGTATAAAACCTGTAATATAAATAAAAGTATGTAACGTTCGTTTAGTTTTGCCGCTTCATAGGAATTAAAATTTTATTTTAATTGCCGCCCTTGGATCGATTGCTATTTTATTATTTTTAAAGATTAAGTTATGCGAGATCACTTTTGCAAAGCCTTTAAAAGTTCCCATTGTTCCGTTTGACGTATTTGTGTAGTCTGGATATGCCGATCGAAAACAATTCTTGGAATTCTTTGTCGGCAGAATGGCCGGAAGTCCCACGTGTAAGAATTTTGTTCTAGACCAATTTCGTTTGAGTGGGAATTTTTGCGGCAAGGGGAATGCGATATCATAGCTTCTGGGAGTGAACAGACGGTTTTTTTTTTGGAAACCGGGTTGTTAGCAGCTCCTTCCTTCTAAATGAATATATCGCATCGTTTTTGCATTAGGCAAAACAATCTTCGACTTGTGTCGATTTAAAAATATTAGCAGAGTGTCTGCTTTTTGTAAAGACAATTCAGTGAAGTTTTTCTCTCGACTTGTGTCGGATTAGCAGCTTTCAACCCCGTGACAGTCTCCTGCGACCCATTGCAAGTAATAATCCCGTACAGCGGCGGAGATTTTGGCTCTTGAAGTTCCCGTCTTTCTTTTTCTTCTTCAAAGAAAGTCCTGGCCCATAGCGTTGTCTCCCTCCTGGTCCAGTCTTCAGGGGTGTGCCTGCGAATTTATCACGCTTCCCGAAGAACCTAGGAACACCCCAATTGTGCCTCTATCAACTCCGTACCGAATAGAAAATTAAAGTAAAGCTTGCCCATGTACTGTACAGTGATTGCTTTCCCTATTTATCAGTGTTTTGTTAAAGATTAAGAAATAGAACAGTTTAATTCCCTTGTAATATTAAAAGTGAGGCAACCTTCAGTTGCCCAGTGTTTCATTATTCGTTTAGGTTAAAGTTTAATTACTTTTTGTAAGCTCGAACGTCACTGGCTGCGTAGATCTATGGTTTAGTAAAGTAAATATCGCAAGTTACTGGCAGTCAGCCTTTTTTTTTGTTTGAACTTCCTTCTGTATTTAACTATAATTATTACCATTTTGGATATTTTTCTTGTACTGTGTGTGTTACCAAGTTCCAGCAGAAGAATTATATTGTCTTAGAATTCACCATATCTTTTATTTTTGTGTAGTTTCATTTTATTCTGTGCATGTACTTTGTAAGCTTTATATACAGGAGGAGAAACAATCAAGATAAGTCCGATTCCCGTAAGCTGCTGGCTTCTCGGCCTTTCACGAGAACCTGCAATCAGCTGTGATTTGGAAGGTAGTGCCCGCTAATTTTGACCTATTCTGTACACAACTAAGTACGATTTCCCTCCCGTAAGCGTTTCTCGTGAACCACCCCTACTCCTCTGAGTTTAGCCGAAGGCCTTTTTCCATCTTTCCTGTTGCGGGTGGACAAAAAAGGTCATTTGACCCGTAACAAGTAAAATTTAAAGTAACAGATCTGGCAACTATGTGTGTTTCCGCGTGTATATCCAAGCAAATTAGTATAATATTGTATTTAGCAGTGAGACAAACGGGTTCAAACGAATAAAACTAATTTCTTATGCTTAAACTGGTAAATTATTAATTGGCATACGTCATTTGGAACCTTGAGGATATTGGTAACATAGTCCCATATTTCAAAAGTGGGCTAATTCAGCAAATGTAAAAATTTTGCAGCCTTCGTAATTATTTCCAAAGAAAATGAATATTAACCAAAAAATAAAAATATGTGGTATGCCTTTATTGCTACTATTCATTTTCAAAATAACCGATCACGTACATTTTTAAAATTAAAGACCCAGAGGAAGACTAACTTTCAACAGGAACCGTTATTGTATGCTTTGAGTATAAAAATATTGATTTTTACCTACAAAACCATGTATTTAAATGTAGATGTGCTTTGCCAAATTTATGTTTCATATATAAACGTTGAAAATATGTTACTCAACTCAAACTGTATTTCACGAAAGAATGTAGTTTGCTGGTATACTTTTCTTCAGGTGGACTAAATTATGAGACTATAGATTTATTTAAGTCTGTAATCTCTCTATAACCAAACAATAAACTTCAATAATAAATGTAAATAAATAATAAGCTACGAAACCGACCGTGTAGAAGAAACAGAGAACTGCTGCCAAGTCAACAGATTTTACGCACAGCTCCCTACATTACTCGTCACTTAAAACAGCTCGAAACAAATTCTAGAACTTCAAGGAACTGCGAAAATAAAAATGGAACTCTCAGCATTTTATTCCCACCTACGCTCATTTGTAATGTGCTTGGTAGCAAATTTGAGAGTAGAGCAAAATGTCGTGTACATAATTTACGCAAATGTGTTTCTAGAAGGAACATAAAGCAGTTTTGCCAAGTCGAGATAATCTGAAGCTTACGAGCACAACATATCACTTTTGAGGGAAGCGACAGCCTTAAGCGAGAATCATCGTTCTATTTTTACACATTTACGACAATTTATTTCAATCGTCGCCGACGAAATAATGAATTCATTTTCATATGAACGCTTATCTAGTTTTAAATTGTACTTACACCCCTTTCTTCAGAATTTAGCCTAATTTAATATTGCTACATTTACAGGCATTTGATATATATTTATTTAGTGGTAGACATGTAGTTGCACTGCAGAAATGCAATTAAGTTCCTGTACGTAATTGATAATAAACATCAAAGTTGCTTGTGTACATTATCTTAAGAGCACTATGTCACAAACAATTTCAAAAGTGGATACGATTCCGCACTACTAGGCTTCGACGGTGCAGTACAAGTCAACATTGTCTAAAATTCCACTGGTGTATTGAATTAAAATAACTGTAGAAGATGGCAAATGCGTATTTTAATATTCAAGCCCAAGATATATACATACTTCCTATTCCTTAATATGTAGCATTTTCGTAGAAGAACGTTTATTAATAATATTTGTTTAAGTTTGACGTTTACCTAACCATATTTATATGCAGACCATACATGAATATTCTTGAGTTTTTGTTAAAAACTACTACATGGATTTTGAAAAATAAAGTGTAGTATGGAAGTATGTGTATCATTTGCTCTGAAATACATTTGCAAAATAGAGTAATTTTAATTGTTGAAGAAGTATGTCTACTGCGTCCATTCCAAGACAAATGACTGATTATTTTGAATTTATGAGCATTAATTCAGCATAGTGCAACTTTGCTTGCGGTTAAAATTTAACAAAAATGATAATTAATACTTTTTTATTATTAGCCCGCAACATCCCATTGTTGGGCAAGGGCATCCCCCATAAGGGGAGTTGTTGATCTACTCTGCCATAGTGATCAATCCTCGTGGGAGAGAGGCGCTGCGTTAACGCAACCATCGGGTCACCCATCCAAGTACTGACCGGAGCCAACGCTGCCTTAACTCTCCTGATCGTACGTGAGCGGGTGACGAATGTGCGCAACCCGGTGAACTTCAATTAATACTTATTATGTTTAAGAGCCTATACTCAACCCAAATATTCCATAAAAATGTATGTAATAGAAATACAAGTTGATGACCACCCAATTCGACTTCCATCTGGAGCAATCGTATCAAATTTCTAGAAGCTTTTGTGCTCTATACTACTTTGTATCGTATATACAATTATCCTAAAACAAGAATATATTTTACTTATCGAGTACTTACCTAGAGTACCCCGTTACACAAAGCACATTAGAAGAATTCTCGTTCAACACTATCCCTCTTTCTTGATGATATCTCTTTTACATTTCAGTGTCGGATTCCTTTCGCCCGGCGTTTTGAACTTTTCGCTATGCACCAGGATGTAGTGGAGCCCGCTGATCTTTCAACCACTATGCTTCCACAACTTATACCAAACCGATTTTCATATTCATACTTCTTTCACTCATACTATCTGTACTTAAGAGAGCTTCCAACTCTTCTAATGACTGTCATGATGTTAGTGTAACATCCAGAACGCCAATTCACGTGCCCGCCGCTAGAATGAGGCGCCTTGTTGACACAGCTTTGCGACTCCTATTCAAGTATTGATGGAAAGAGCAATGTTTAACTCTCCTAATCGTGTGCAAATGACTACACTAGCTGTGTAACCATGGACTTTTAACTCAGATAAAAACATTAAATGAACATAAAAACTTTGGAAAACCCCTTACCACCACAGTATTTAGAACACCTAAATACGTCTTTTGGCAAATAAGCTGCCATCTCCAGTAGGAATTTGGATTAACTAAACTAACCTGCCTTAGGAATACCTCTAGAGATAAGTCAGTTAAAGTTCAACGCTAATAATCTAACAAGCAAAGAATTTAACACTAATTGCCCGTTAGGGTTCGTTACTCCTAACCGATTAAGGAATTATTTTCAACAAATGAATTCAATCTGAGTCAGGAATTGGTTCATTATGTGAATTTATAAGATCTCCCGTATTTTAATACAACAAATACAACCATGGAATTGATTTGTTTCTATATTTTATCAAGGCCTTTGACTAAGAGATGGAACGGAATTTTGTTAAAAATTCTGGTGTTTTTTTTCAAAGTGAAAAGTTTGTAAAGTTGTGCAATTACGAACATTTATTCTCAACTTACGTTTTATAATTAAATTATCAACAACATCTGGAGAGAAACCAATACAGGAAGTAATATTTTTGAGGTACCGATATTCTAACCGTTAGCCATTTGGATTTAATGGAAAGGTAAGTAGTCTATGAACCAAAAAATACAAGCCGCCTTTTTATTTTAAAAACACTGATTTGATAATAATACAATTTACATTCGCCTTAGACCGCGTCGTCATTTGTGAACTACATCCAGCGTTATCAGGTAAAGACCGACCTGTAGCTTGTCTGCCTTTACAGGTATTTACTCTAGAAGTTTGAGCAATATTTGTTCGTAGGGCCTACCTGCCTAAACAGGGCCTTGTGCTTAGTTTATTTAAACCTTGCGGCGGACAAGGATTTGATCTTAATGTATTTTGTTTGTCAGGACAATAATACTTAATCGGCGTATGCCTGTTGGTTGTTTGTGAACCCATACAAACTAACGTTTTGCAAGACATTGCAGCTTGCATCTTCAGAGTGAATAGACCATTGAATTCGATTCAATTCAACGAGAAACAGCGAAAGCCTCAGTGAATATATTAAACAATGATTTGAGTCATTAGACATAAATTTATGTACGCTGGTTTTGTTCCTGTGAACGTCGAACTCTAATCCTTTACAGTTATTTATAGTAACTAATAGGTCAAGAAACGGTAACTGTCCTTTGTTTTGTAATTCATACGTGAACTTTATTCACCGAAATTTTGAATTTAATTGGTTAACGAAATCATCGATGTTATATTTAAAGGTATTCGTTCGTAATTCCACGACTTAACAAAAGTTCTGACTTTGAAGAAAACACCAGAAATATCATCAAAATTCTATTGCATCCCTTAACCCAAGGCCTTGATAAAATATGCAAACAAATTACTTTTAAAATTGTATTTTATTCAAATAACAACATTCGAAAGAACATGTAACTTATTTCAACAATCATAGATTTGATAAATCGAGTGCTGCCCAATATATTTACGAGACAGAACACAGTGTAAAACTAGAAAATCTACAATTGCTAAAAGAAAAATCTTCAACAAAAGAATTAAATTGCTATGAGAACATTCATATTATCAAAAATAGGGAATTCATATAATAAGCCAATCCCTAACTCAGATTTAATTCATTTGTTAAAAATAATTCCTTAATCGGTTAGCCGCAATCCTAACGGAGATTTAGTAGTTAGCCTTTGTTTGTTAGATTATTAGCATTTGACTTCAATTGTTTGTTTGTTAAAGAACTATCTCCAGAGGTATTCCTAAACCAAATTACTTTAGTTAGTCCAATTTCCTACTGCAGATGGCAGCATGGTTGCCGAAATTCGTATTTAGGTGTTCTAAATAACGTGGTGGTAAGGGGTCTTCAAAAGTTTATATACTTAAACCACCGTCTCCAGTCAATCCTATTAAAGAAAGAGTTTCACAAGCTAACAAATACTATGGATTTATGAAATAGTAATTTCCACTCCAAAAAATATCTTCAAGAAAGTAAGAACAAGATATATCACCGAGTAAAATCTGCTGATGCAGTTCCCAGACGTGGCAGCACCACCTCGGTGAAATAGAGTAGAGCATACTAAGTAACTCAGTAGTGTCCCACATCTTAAGCAAAAATATCACAGACCTAATTTCCATTAAAATCTTAAACATACTGAGAAAAATCATTTGATAAGATGATTCATTCACAACAAAATAAATTAACAAACTCGACAAAAGAATGCACTAAGAAACAACGGCGTATTACACAGTTTTACGTTAGACAAAATAATGAAAGCGATATAAATTGTAAACCTCTAAACCGAATGAGATCCATCCTGGATTCCTCAGAATCTGTGAAAAATGTACTAAAAGGTATCTGGCAGAGCTCTACTGATACATTCTGCAAATAGCTTCCCCTTCATTTTAAAACTGGGAAAGCCGGCTGCCTACCCAGAAAGCTTTAGGCCTATCGCTTTGTTGACTACGTGCTATAAATTGATGTAAAAGAAGAAGCTGCGTTGACCAAACACTCGCCTAAAAAACTCACATCCAGGCTAGATTTGAGTAGCGTCTAAACCGCGGAACGATATTCGTGGATCTTACAGTCGCTTATCACACTGTATCGACGGAAAGTGTTATTTAAGAGCTCCACAAAATAATATATGTAATGCAGTTTCTCTTACAAACAGGGTGCTATCAAACAGAATGTTACTAGCTACAACGGGCAACAACAAGAACAAAGATGTTAGATTGTGCCATAGCGGTCTTGCCTATCTCCCCCAAGGGTTAATCGTAAAATTGATTCGTCCTTCGTCTCCCAATACGTTGATTGAATGTTGGAGATATTAAGGAACAAACCCTAAAAGTGTCTAACGAGCTGATTTTTGCTTCGCTTCGATACAATATTATTCAAATAAGTTATCAAGATATAAAATCTATAAATTTAACATTATACAATCTAAAGAATCCTATAAACTACATTTTTAATAAAGAATAGTTTTATAATGAAATGAGATATACCTAAACCAAAAATATCACACAGAGAAGTACAAAATTCCTAGAAACTGAGTTGTTTAAAAAATAATCAAGCTTTGTAAAGTAAATTATTTTTGAAATAATATGACGTTCTGTGTAAGTCTCAGGTTCAGGCGGTATAGATTTAATTTGCTACAATTTAATTATATTGATATCTGGTACGTAGGGAAATACAAATATTTTGACCATTTCCTTCTTTGTACTTAGATTATATTTAATTCTACAACAAACCACCAGTACCAATATCATGTATGTTTAAAAGTATACAATTACTTAAATCCATAGCATTTGTGTTTTACAAAATCTTGGTCGTCCTGTAAAAACTTATCCCAATCTAGTGGAAAAATTCCAATGGCTCTAATTCCAGAAATCATATATTCTGGTGTAAACACTAGCTTCTATATTATTATAACAGTTTAGAAAACTCCTCATTGGGCAAACGATCTTCCTAGAAAATTTGTACTGAAGTCATTCATACCGTTATTCTACATTGTCTTAACAGATTTGAACACAGATTTATTAGTTTTACAGCTGATTTCCATAAAACCACTGCATTATCTCCTGAAGACGTAAAAACTTATAACTGGTATGGACATTTACTTTCCTATATAAGGATTACTTCTTTGCCATTTCTTTCCACAATAGATGTTACAAATGAAACGAAAGCATTACTAAACAATTATAGAAAAGGTCGGCCTAGATATTCTACATAAAAAAATTATTTAACCAGAAGCATTTGCAAACTGCAAATGAATTGTAAACGTTAATCTCATTTAATCTAATTTTACTTATTTAATTTTATTTTATTTATTTTTACTTTCCCATACCTTATAGGTATAGGGTAAGTATTGCAATCATGAAAATTTTCGAAATCGAGATTTTAACGGATATATCCGTTTTGGGTCTCTAGGAACCCAAAAAAGTGGTTTTTAAAAAATGTCTGTCTGTGGGTGGGTATGTACGTACGTATGTACGTACGTATGTACGTATGTACGTATGTGACGCTCCTACAGCCGAAAGTATTGCTCCGATTTTGATGCGCTTTGGAATGCGGGGGTGTATCGAAAATTCATCGAAAAACTAAGCTTTTCAAAAAAATCCGAAACCGGAAGCGGAAGTTACGCATGTTTTTTTGGTATCACTTTTTTCGTGATCACAATTTTGAAACTTTTATCACGGATAACGATAGAGGGTCATAAGACAAATCTGTTAGTTTTTTGCCGAACTCGCTAGCTTTAAACTGAAGGGCGCTATAATTTTTTGAAAATTTTGAGTTTAACGCCCAGTTACTCGAAAACGGATGAATCGATTCAAATGATTTTTATTTTCTGAATAGTATATGAAGGGTAAAATGAGGTGATATAAAAAGTTTTTTGAAAAATTATAAGGGGCCTAAATTACGAATTTTCAAAATTTTGGAAATTTTCAAAAAATTATTTCTCAAAAACTGCTCCAAGGAATTTTTTTAAATTTCATATGTCGATAGACCTCGCAAGGGGCTATCGATATGTTTTTGAAGAACTCCGTAATTTTCCTGTGGCGCCCTCTACGAAGCTTGGAAGTTTGAAACTTCAAACTCCTTTAATTAATAAACGAAAAAAGATAGGAAGCTGGGGTTTTCACTGAATCGCTCAGTGCGTAATGGAGCATATGAATATGCAAAGAAATATTACACTCGTGGATATATGTAAGCGCACCGGCCCCCTCCCCCCTCTTTTTTAGAAAAGTATTTTTTTTATTCTAACGGTTGTTATTTGTTTGCGTCAAAGAATCTTTTTCCGCGAAAATAAAAAAATCGATTTTTTATGCCCTACAGAATATAATTTCCAGGGACTTAGAAAATTTTACCTCGGTAGCAACAGCGATCCGTACTAGTTAGACCGCGCGACGTATATAGTAGAGAATGAAGTATGCCTGGTTGCATATTAAAAGGAAATTAAGGGGCACCGCAGATATTTGGCGGGACTTCTTACAAACCTTGTAAGTCTGTTCGTTACGAGGCAAGGTTTTAGGATAGCACTTGAACAACCGTTTTGAGGAAAATAACTCTACTGTTGAATAAAGATGATATGAACAGTTTCCAGTATGGGAAAGTCCAGGGAGGCAGTCGCGTCCACTTATTTTTTTTATTATTAAAGACTTTACAATCTGTCATTGTTGACATTTAGTAAATGATATAGTATTTCACATGCATGTCATGGTGAAAAATGTCCATTAACAAATTCCATTTTATTTTATTGTATTTTAAATTTTAAACTTAAATTTAACTCAGAAACCGCAAATTAGGTAGGTCCGACATCTAACATTACGGGATGCGGTCAAGCAGAACCAGTAATATCAGAAGGTAGGAAGACACACACGGAGTACCACATAACAGTAAACCCGCGGCGATTATCAAAGTAGGAAACACAATACCGGCCATGGAACAGGAAACAGTATTTACGGACAGACACAAACTGACAGTGCGGAAAATTCTAGGAGTTGGAAACTGTTTATTCACCTCGATAGCAGACCAAAACATAGGGGCCACAGCACCGCGGGATCAGCTCAAACAGGAAGCTTTCAACTTAAGAAGAATTAGTGGTATACATCAGACGAAATTTACAAAAATTCCAATTGCAACTGGAGGAAAATGTAAGAAACCTAGCTCCGCGCTACAATCATCTGGCACATGTCTACGGCGGAGCACTACAAATAGAAGCCTACTTAGAAGACCTAGCGGAAGAGGGCTTTTATGAAGGAGTCCAATCAATAGCAGCAGCAGTCAATAGAAATACACTACGAAGCAGGTCCGACCTCAACTTCACAACTGACGACACCATCGACAATCGAAGAAAATCTTAACCTGCCTAAGATTTTTGCCTATGCGGATGACCTACTAATCATAGCGAAAGAAGAGGAAGACGTGGGGAAGGGGAAAACAAAGGAGAAGGAACGAAACATGCACCAGTGGGAAAGAAAACGATGGACCTCGAGCCAACAACTGCAGAGGGGAGGCTGAAAAAGAAGGAAGAAGAATCGAGAATCGACACTCAAATTAAGTGGAAAAATACGATTTGGGGTTAATATTAAGCTACTACCTATTAGGAAACTAAGATAGGTGGAATCTGTTACCTTAGAACAATAGATAGATAAGAGATACGAACAACGTGAAACTTTGATACCAAAGTTTATTAGGGTCAAATGCATAATCGCATAACGGTCCCAGTTACGTTCTCAAAATCTCATTGATGCGTAGCGTACTAACTACAGGCTACAGGCATGCTAACCACCGCGTTAGCATGCCTGTAGCCTGCATGCTAACGCGGTGCAACACCCCACTCGATCCCAGCCTATCCCATTAATTCCTTCGCACCTACTGGCATGGGGTGCGCTTGGCGTAATCCAGGAGTGACCCTCGAGTCAGCTCCATGTCAGATGATGATGATGATGATAATGATGATGAAGCATTTGCAAACTGCAACTACTTCGAAGGAACGAGCATAATAAACTCTCCTGGCGAAGTAGCTTAAATTATAAAGTTCAACTTCATAACTTGCAACAATTAATTTTACATTATATAACCTTAAAAATACAAATGAAAGAAAGATATAGAACATATGTACATACAAATCAGAATGTAATCTCTGTTTGTTGGTCGAAGTTACTAAATATTTCCACAGAATTAACAAAATATTTACATGATTGCGTAAGAATCCGCATTACGACCCTTAGCCTCAACTACTAACTACTGCATCACAAAGCGAGCTCTTCTGTACACAACTAGGTGTTAGTTTAAAGTCACAGGAAAGGGTATACTAAGTAGGGTTATCATGGTACAAGGGGAGTTTTTATGATATTTACCCAGCTATGGACACAAAACGCTATCGAGATAATTTTATTATGTCATGTCTCTGTGACATTTTAGTGTATCCTCCAAGTTTGATATACAACTCGCTTAAGATTTGTCAGTTCTGTATAGAGTTAGAGGTGTAAAAATGAGGGATTTCAAACTTGAACACAGTAGTGTCATAAAATTTCTATCGAAAGAAGGCAGTAATCCATGAAAGAATGGCGGCTGTGAATGGGGAGAACAGCCCATCCTATTTTCAAGATAAATTTTGGTGTAAGCAGTTCAAATGGGACAGGGAGTCCATTCAGGATAACCCAAGGTGAGGAAGACCTCTTGAAGCGCAAACACAGGAAGCCATAAAGATAGTTGAAGACTTGATGTTGACTGATCGCCGAGTGACAGTTTCAGTTATTGCAAGAGAAGCACACAGGTAAATCAGAAACATCTGTTTTTAAAATCCTTCACGAATATTTGGGAATGAGCAAGTTGTCAGCACGGTGGATTTCGCTGCGCATTCCTGAACAAAAATTGTGTAGGCGACAAATTTGCAAGGGTATTTGGCGACTCTATCCCAAGATGTTACGGTCCAAAAAAGATTCACGTTACGGCGCCAAATTTGTTACGGGCCGATTCTCGCTACGAGAATTATGGGACAGAGAAATCTCACGTTGGCGTGCTAAGAAATTTTCGGTACGGCCAAACCCGCTTTTCTTGGACCCGCAAACAAAAAAAGATGGTAAAGGCCAGCGGCTTGCTCAGAGGAGTAGGGGGAATTCGCTAAAAATTTCTTATCGAGAAAATGCTTCAAGTTGTGTACAGGGCGAGTCAAAATAAGTGGGCGCCACCTTCCAAAATCCAGCTGGTTTTATAGGTCCTCGCGGAAGGTCGAGGAACCAGCAGCTCACGTGAATGGAACCTACCTTTAATTGTGCCTCCACCTGTATAATTAAAGCTTGCAAAATTTTTACATAAACACATACAGAGTACATATAAATAAAAGAGGCAGTAAATTTTAACACATATAATGAAACTGTGTGACCAAAATACAACGAAATGGCAAGTTGTAACACAAATAGTTTAGAATTACAATTACTATGAAAATCCTTGAACGTTCGTGGAAAACGACGCAGCTAACTCACAATATTTATACTGCGATTTATCTGTGTGGTCAATGGCGTAGTTTACAAGAAAAATACTATTTTAATATTTTTACAAACAATAGCGATTGAAGATCGCTTTTGGGTTGTCTACAAAGAGTTCAAAATCGCGAAATTCTGCAAGTTGACGCGAGCAAAAAAAGGTTTATTCTTCTTGACTGCACAACAAAAAAACTGATTCTTTACCTTGACGGTTGCAAAAGACAGGCACAATGTACGGCAATTTCCAAATGTAAAGGATAATACCGGCGAAGACAGGAACCTTCGCTGACATGAAATGGCTGCAGAACCACGGGCGTTGGGCTTTGACGATGATCCGCCGAAAGGCGATTGTACAACTCACTGAAGAGTTGCCTTTTCCTGGGGTTGAATCAAGATGTTCCCATTAATCCGGCAATAGCCGACAGTCTGTTAGATACCCCTTGGTACAACCGCGAAACGGAACACACATTAATGATACCCCTCACAAAAAAACCGAGCCGCCCCTGCAGCACTTTACGTCATTACGATTGCCGATTGATCGAGCTTACGGACAACCGGAGTCCTCGAGATCTAAAAATGGACTGCCCTCGAAATGCAACGGGAATCAGCACCCCCCTCAAAAGATTGCACAACATGACGAAATCTTACGAAATGTTCTGGAATATTCCAGAAGGAATCTCATGGCACGTGAATTCTCGGAACAGTTAGAGGTCAAGCGCAAGAGAAAAACAAGAGCTTGCAGATTTCACACAAAGAACAGCTATTGACACATTTCTCGAACTTCGAAAGACAAAACAAAAGACCGAAACGGCAACCCAAAACAAGACTTCAATTAAAATAACGTTAACTGAATTTTCAAGTCAAAACAAAATAGCGAAAATAGTAGCCCAAAATAAGAATTCAATTAAACCAGCGATATATTAATTCTAACGAAGCGGCAAATGAATTACGGAATTCATAAAGTGTAGCGGCAAATTCTAAAATCACATAACAAAGATGCGAACTTTTTCTTTAAAATTGTAACTGAGGATGACACCTGGGTGCACCACTGGGACCCACCTACGAGACAAAAGTCCATGCAATGGCTTCATAAGGGTTTTCCACCACCCAAGAAGGCGACGAAGCAATTTTCAGCGGGAAAAGTGATGACCACAGTTATCTGGGATGCTGAAGGGATTTTATGGGTTGAGTATATGCCAAAAGGGTCTACAATAACAGGGAATGTCTACAAAGAATCAATTTGAAAGCAGCTGTACGCGAGAAAACATCTCACAATCTCACAATCTCACAATTATGCCAGAAAACTGTGCTTCTGCACGACAACTGCAGGGTACATAATGCACGAATCGTTAAAGAAGCAATTGATGAATGCGGCTTTGAGGAATTACAACATCCACCTTACAGTCCCGACCTCGCCCCCTGTGACTATTATCTCTTCCCAAAACTCAAAAACCACGAGAAGGCGTCGCTCTTTGCTGAATGAGGACTTGAAAAACTCTGAGGAGTCGTATTTTACAGAGTTATCAGAAGAATTTTTCGAATGCATAACGTTATTAGTAAAACGTTGAAATAAGTGTGTAAGCATTAAGGGTTCTTATGTTGAAAAATAAAATATTGTTTGTTCTCTAACTTGTTTCCTTCATAGTTAGGTAGATAACATAAAAAATCTCCTCTCCTATATATGCCATGCACTGATAATAATATAAATAATATACCCAACCCTACAGCCCCCTGAAAATAAATTTGAAAATAATAATACATTTCTATTCTGAAAATAAGAGAAAGTAAATACAGGACCAACCGATAAAAGGCATCGGCTTGCCTATCAATTTTTTGTCTAATCGCAAATATTGATCTCTACATTACCTGCTTCAACGCTGGTATAGTTCTTATCAACTCCGGTGATTTAAATTCTGAATCAGTACAACTTAACATATTTTTCTGCTTAGATTTCCTACATCGATTACACCGCCCAAGGAGTAAACTTAATTTAATTTTCCCATATCAAGTACTGCCCTTTACGATCGTGTCTTTCTCCTCTTGAAGTTCTGAAGTGTTCAAAGTTATACGTCTAAAACTTCATGTTTCTCCATTTTGTTAAATATTTTTTCGTTCGTTTTGGTGGAAAATCATATTATACCGAAAATATCTGGTACGAAAAGAACAGATAAAAAGATTATGGAAATTGTTGAAAGCAATCAAATTTCAAATAAGGACATGGAACATTCGCCTACTTTAAAAGCATCAATTTCCTTCTGCCTTTAGTCAATTTTTTACTTATATTTTCTTAGCTCACTAAATGATGTTTCCTTTACGTGTTAAACTTCTTTATATAACGTGATAACTCAACTAAATAGCACCATTGATTCTATCACGCAACATTTATCCGTTTTTACATTAACGTCAGCATATGCCTGAAAAGTTTCATTGTAGAATTCATGATAACAACTTAGAGTTTTATTGAGCAGCATCAACTAAACGTTCAAACCGTTTATTATCACGGTAGTAACGACTTACCGAAGCTTGACTGAACGTTACTAAAAGCAGCAATTTATTTTAGGCAGGATTCATGGGTTAATTGCCTAAAATCGTTTCAGCGCTTTTATTATCGGTTGTCAACAGTACAATTCGTAATAAGTGATAAGAACTTTGCAGAATTGCTACTATTTTCTCTATTCAACAAGAAATTAAGACTCGGTGGCTGTATCTAAAATGAATTGGCATTTATATCTGCAGAATTTCGACGACTCAGATTAAATCGTAACGAAAATACTTAAACAACGTTCCGTAGCAAATAACATGTTCGTATGGGCTTGTATTAGATTTGCATAATATTCTCACACTTGTTAAACCGTAGGTACATAACCTGAACGCAGATACAAATTTAACAAGAACTGAAGATTCTGTAAGTATGCAATTAATCGTTTCATCGGTAGATATGGACTTCGTGCAGAAACTTATTTACCATTGGAACTATCCCTGTTTTCACCACAAGGAGCGGGTTCAATAAGGTACTCTCCTAGCACTCAATTAAACTAGTTCTGTCTCTCGCCTGGGAACAGTTTATTTTTCCTTTAATGAACATCGTGCAAATAATGTCACTTGCTCGACGTATACGCGGTATAATTTAGATGTTCATACACTTGTAATTTTACGTTTAGACAATCTTAAATTAATTGTGGCATGTTACGCAGCAGAACCTTACAATAGAAGCTATTTGTGTTTTCAATACCAGGAGCAGATCCCTGTAAGATACAGTTCTAACATCCAATTATGCTATTGCTCCAAAGTTGCTCATAAGCGGTTCCTCTAGCACAAGGCGCAGGATTTGCTGTATACCTCTATAACAACTCCCTATCCATTTAGTCACCCTTATCATCTCTCATCGTACTTATTCAATCAAACAACGTTACTCACACCACGTGAAATTATGGAACCGTTTACGCATCAGGATTTTAATATTAGTCATCGGATAATTCCAATAACTTACTGACCATAATAATAATACTGTTACATAATAACAGATTTCAAAATGAACGAGCAGGTTTCCTCCGCTACCGACGGATGGGATTTTGAACACGAAGATGGGATTCCGGGTTCAAGAACGGGCTCAAAATTCACCAGACACCCAACTGCCTACAAATTCTAATCTAGCTGGATTTTTGCACACGCCTTTATTTAGGATTTATAAGTAACGTGCAAAACTTCCCATTGATATTATGCCGGCTTCGCAAACCTTCTTAATAATAAGGTCACGAAAATTGTGTTTCCATCCAATTCAATCAATGTTTATAATATTATGATTCTTCTTCGTCATCGTCTTCAATCTCTAGCAGTTTTTTTTTTTTCGTTTTTTTCAGTATCGCTTCCTTTCTCTGATGTATCCTATATTAAATCATCGATAGGGTATACAGGGTGTTAATGAATTGTAGGGACAGACTTCTAGGGCTTGCAAAACACAACAAAGCAAACAACTTTTGTTGATAAATGTGTGGTCAAAAGTGTTTCCTTTAGGAAATAGAAATATTGTACAGGTCACATGGAATTTAAAAAAAACGATCTAGAGATACATGCATTCAAATAACGTCAATTTTGACATAATTCGTTATTTTTGTGATATTTTTTACTTTTCTTGCATTCATTTCGTTCTGTACCTTTTACAATTCGTTTTTTTCGTTCTGTGATATTTTTGATAACTATTTTCTTCGTTATTTTCCTTCGTGTTTCGTATTTTTCTGTTATGGCGAATTATACTTTTGCCGAACAGCATGACATGATGTTCATGTATGGAGCTGCTTGAGGTAACGCACGCGAAACTGCTCGCCTGTACCAAGAACATTTTCCGAATAGGAATCATCCGTCGTACAAGGCCTTTAGTGTAGTTTCACGTCGGTTGCGGAAGGAAGGTACATTCGTTGTCAAAATACACAACTGTGGAGCTACCAGAACAAGGCGAACGGTGGACTTTGAGGAAGAAGTGTTGGAGAGAGTGACTGAAAATTCTTCTCTAGTTCAAGAGCCATAGCTCATGAAATGGGAGTGAACCATGTTTCAGTATGGGAGGTACTACATGAGCAGCAGCTACATCCGTACCATATACAGAAGGTACAAACCATGGTCCAAGCAGATTTTCCTAGAAGGGTATAATTTTGCCAGCAATTTCTGCGGCGGTGTAATGAGGATCCAGAATTCCAAGTAAACGTTATGTTTATGACGAGGCATCTTTTACGATGGAAGGAATATTCAACAGTAGAAACAGCCACATTTGGGAGGATGAAAATCCCCATGCTGTGATTCAAAAAGAATACCAGCAAAGATTTTCAGTGAACATTTGGGCTGGGATTGTTGGCGATACACTCATTGGATCATATCTGCTACCTCAAAGGTTAACAGGAGCAATTTATTTAAATTTCTTGCGCTATGTCCTACCTGACCTTTTGAAAGATGTTCCACCTCAAATCTGGCTACAGCACGATGTGTACCTGCTCATTTTTCGGCGGAAGTTAGGGAATTTTTAAATAATACTTCTCCCAACAGATAGAAAGGTTAAGGAGGGTCTGTGGCGTGGCCTTCACGTTCTCCGGATTTGACCCATTTGATTTCTTTTTGTGGGGTCATGTTAAAACGTTAGTGTATGCTACCCCAGTTGAAACTGTAGAAGAACCTATGGCGCGCGTATTCTTGCGGCATGTAAAGAAGTTCAACCGACTCCTGGTATATTTGGAGCTGTGCGCAGGAACTTACTTCGTAGATGTGCTTCATGTGTATAAGCTGGGGGGCAACATTTTAAACATTTACTATAATTTTGTTACTTATGAATTAGTTATTGTAAATTTTTCAAATAGTTGATTTTTGCTTTGTAATTTTGTTTTTTCTATTGCTTAGTTTTGAAACATTTTGTTAATTAACTTATTTTAAATTAAAAGTGGGTAATTATTTATCCTGTATTAATTTCCGTTGTTATGGAAACAAATAGTAGGTGGTAAATTGAGTTGCCTACATTTAGGCGCTTCTTAAAGAATCTTTGTGAAGCTCTATCACTGAAAAGAAACACTTTTGACCATACATTTATTAACAAAAAACATTTGTTTTCATATATACTTTAAGCCCTAGAAGTTTGTCCCTGCAATTCAGTAACACCTTGTATGTCATCGTATACCAGACAAATTTTCATAACTTCCATCCACATTCGCAGCTGCTCAACAGTATCTATACCGTGTCTACTACCAGGTATAAACTTGGTAAAGCAATGAGTAGAATCATATAAACAATGGAGATGGGTAATTAATAGCAATCTTCTGGAACTTCTGATATTTACGTAGAAGAATCAGAATTCGATGACATAAACCCTATTGATAATTTAACATCGAATACATCAGATAAAGAAAGTGATACTGAAGAAGACGAAAAAAAAAGAAGTGCCAAAAATTGAAGACTATGACGAGAAACAATCAATTTGATATACATGGATTAGGCCTATCGGGTAAACCATATAAAAAACGGGCTTTGCATTCTACATCGAAGGTGGTGCAGAAACGAATGCACGGCAGTTATATTTTTGCTTTATTCCTGCCAGTTACTGCTTTGCATAACACAAAAACGTATGTAAAAAATGTATACGAGGGGCTATTGATAAGTATTTAGCCTACCATATAAAACGCCACAATATTTCAAAACAAAATTTTATTTATCAACATAATCTCCTTTAAGACTTATACATTTAACAGAACGTTCATAAAGTAATTCTAAGCCATTTAAAAAAATCTTTGTCTTGGTCTGCAAACCGCTCCTCAACGGCACATATTGCTTCGTCATTTGTCGAAAATCTTTTACCTTTCAAATGTTTTTTGAGTTTTGGGAACAAATAATAATCTGGCGGTGCTCAATGCGGAGAATAGGGCAGGTGGTCAACCAATTCAAAACCAATTACATCAATTTTTTGCAGTGCAATCAACGACTTGTCAGCAGGGGCGTTGTCTTGGAAAAGAGCACATGTCTGGCAAGTTTTCCGCGGCGTTTTTCCACAATTTTCTTACGTAATTTAGTTAGCAACTCAGTATAATACGTTCCCGTGATAGTTCTACCCCGTTCCAAATAATCTATCAGAATTATCCCACCTTTGTCCCAGAAAATTGAAGCAAGAATCTTGCCAGCCGATTTTTGAACGCGGAATTTTTTGGCTCTGGCTCATAGTGATTAATCCACGTTTTGTTCATAGTAACAAGCCGATCCAAAAAGTTTGAGGAACCTTCTGCTAAACGGTGGCAGATTTCCTTTGAGGTTGTCAATTGAACGCGCTTCTGATCAACGATCAAAAATCATGGAATCTATTGGGCCGAAAGCTTCCTCATACCCAAGTCGTGATGAATGATGTGACACACACGTTAATAGGAAATGTGCAATGCTTCTGCAATATTCATAATCCCAATACGTCGATTTTCTAAAATCATATTATGGACAGAATCGATGTTTTCCGGAGCCGTCACAGAAATTGCTCCTCCTCTTTTATATTCCGCAATCCAGTTTTTAACAGTGGCGTATGAAGGACACTGATCACCTTTCTATCATATATGCAAAAATTTCTTTGCCCGATAACCCTTTCAAAAATAAATACTTAATAACTGACCGAAACTCGATTTTTTCAAATTCTATATTTTTCTCAGACATACTGTTTTCAAAAATTTCCAGTTTCAGCACTGTTCAACATATGGATGTCAAACTTTGACAGCTTATTTATAAAACATCTTAGTTGTAACCATAGCAACCATATTCACTTTTCTTTACTAGAAACTTTCCAGGCTAACTAGATATCAATACACCCTCGTATGAGCTTTTTTGGATAATTGTCCAAGGTACAATTTTTCATATAACAATAAATGTCGTCGGACCAATAGGAAGCGAGATATTCGCTATTTTATGACGTTTATCCTTGAAAAAGGATGTAAAACCAGCAGAGCTCACACATCTTCTCTTCTTGATATACCAAAATCAATTTGCCGGTGAGAATGACAGTAAAAAGGTTATATGTTGACAGTTGTCCGTTCCCTCTATTTAGTCCTGTTCATCTTTACTTCGCGTGTATACTCAGTTATTCTCCTTCTCAATATATCCTATATTCATGTTTCGAACATAGTCTACGATAATATATAGTGTATATATATAACATACAGTATTTATGGCAATATTTTACCAGCTACGAAGCAAAAGCAAACCAGGCCCCGCTATAAGTTATAAATGATTCTTACAATCTTCCAAAGTGAAAGTCCTTCCTCAAACCATAGGTACTTAAATCTATCCACTGCCTGTTGTGAATGATTTTTTTATATAGATTGAGTACAGTTATTTTTTAGGCATGAACCAAAAAACCCAATGTAGTGATAAGTACACCCTATTAACAGCTTGTGCAGTTCTATTTATTAAACATCTGAATAAAAATTTTAAAGAAACCTTCCAGATTTCTCAAAATATTCAAATACTTACTTTTACTAGGGACAAAAGAAAATTATGCAAAGATATTATTCTTGCAGTTGTCTTCAGAACGAAATTTTTTTTGCCGCAGCTTAAAAATACTTATTGTTCTCATTCATTTATACTACCGCCCGCCCCCCCACCGAACCGCTTTAGCATTACTTCAGGGGGGTGCGGGCGTCCCTTAGACACTAAACATTCATGCAACATGCACGCTAAACTTAACTAAGCGAAATGCGGTCGTACCAGGTGGGATTCGAACGCCCCAGCCGATGGACTACATTTCACTGTGACCTCGAGTGGCAAGGCGTCCTCGCACTACCCCAGCGAGGCCCCTAGGATAAAAATACTTGTAACAACTAAACTGCACTTTGATAACTATTAAATAATACAAATTATAAACTGTATGACTTAAGTAACGACCCTTACACAGTTTACCGCAGTCTACCCTTGTTTCTTTGATCATACTATATTTCAAAATACTTAACCAAATTCGCAGAACAGAAACTCATAATTCATAAAGTAATATGGTTAAGAATTAAGGACACACCAGTTCAAATTTAAGCTCTCGTTTTCTTTAAATTTCGTGTTTTAAAATATAAATTCTCTTGTGAAGCGCTGTACAAGGAAAGTCCAACCCCTTTCCCGTCCATTCTTACTAATGAGGTTGTACTGGCCTCCTGTAAAGCGAAACACCATTTACCCATGCTAAAATTCTCAATTTTTATTTTGTTGGTTTGTATTTTCTTCGAAACATAATACATAATATTCAACCTTTAATACACAATTACGGGTTCGTACGTCTTGGTTTTCATATTCCTAGATGTGGATTTCGATAGTACTTACAGTTCTAATAAAATATTTCTGTCGTCCATATAATTTCCAACGTATCGCTAAAATCCAATTTATTACTTGCAAACATTCCTTACTCAACCCTGACATACATCGGATGAGCAATTTCCGTCTCTTCTATTCTAGTTAGTTAATACGATTTTTAATATTCACGAATACAGAACGATCTGAAAATATTAAACACCTCTTCCTGTCGGCGTATCTAATATAAGAAGCAATCGATTTCCGTTTCCTTTATCTGACGCAGTTCGTTTTGCAAAACGTTCCTTTGTTCAGATATCTGTCATACAAACGATTTAAATCTAATAAGAAAAACGCTTCCTTTACTACAATACCTCTGTAAAATATACTTTTTTGAATCTCCCAGAAGCTATATGATTGCAGCTGTTCAATAGCATTCTTAAAGTGTTGTAGAAATAATATTACCATCTCTTCAAATTTAGATATTGCACCGATATCAGAAACATCGAAGGTCCAGTGAAACACCAGTAACACGGTTGGATGCTGATCTATTCAACAATCTGATATTGCTAAGTTGCAGTTGCGGTTGAAGAACTAAGTTTAACAAAATTAAGTGCGACAAAACAATAAACTACTATTATAGAACGTTTAAAAGGATTGCGCAGAAACTTAATGTAAAGGAAAGCTAAAACAGCTGGTAAATTCAATATTAGGATACGCGGGAATTGCGTATTTTTCAGAAATTTCCATTTTCACCGCACGTTTGTAGGTTTAAGAACATGGTATGTTTCTACATATTTGGAACCTATAGCAGTATTAATCTGCAACGCTTAGGTAACAAAATGTATTCCTAAATCCATAGTGCCTCTACTTGCATGAAACAAATACAGTGTGGGCATTTTACCTTGTAACAAGTAGTTAGCACACACCTCTCATATGTGCACGAAATGCTTAGCTAATTTTCTTTTTAGTTATAAAAAATATTTTTTTTACATTAAGAGTCCTTTGGACGGGTAAATATTAACTACTGCTTTGTCAAAACTTAACAAACATTTGTACAAAGTTGTTGATTTGTATAGATTCTTGTGGTAATAACAATCAACTTCACTGTATTCTAATAGCGAGAAAACGGATATGATGTTGATTTTGGGAGAATGCACCGAGGCGGCGAAGTTAGCAGTACGACTATATGCCGGATAGACATTCATCACATAATGCCTTTAGGCGTTCGGAATCAATTTCAATTTCAATTTTCAAATTATTTATTACCAAACAATAGGTATATGTAAAACATACAAACTACAAGGCAGAGGCCGTTTTAAGAGTTGCCTCCTCTTCAGCCAAGTGAAAGAATTATGTGGGCTAAAAAATAAAAACAAATGATAGTGTACAAAATGTAACATTAATATCATCATTAGGTTGACGGATATACAGGGTGAGTCAATAGGGCGTAATTCTTCCATAACTTCTGATACGTTAAAGCTACGGCTGCGATTCAAGTTTTAGGTGACTTAAATAATGGAAATGCATATTTTAAAATTTGTTTCGATTATACAGGGTGTTCCATTTTAGAGGTTGGCAGACCAAATTTTGAAAGCTCAGTATAAGTCGATCTTTCGAGATTTAATAATGGGCTTTTGCATAGGGGCAAAATAGGCCATGTTTTAACTCTTGCCTTTTGCACAATTCGATTATCTTATACAGGACCTAGTTTAGAAAGCCACAACCTCAAGACACTTTAAAAGAGCCAAAACTAATTTTTTCAAATGGAACCACCAATAAAAAAGTTCATAGGGGTATGTGTTTTATTTTTCTCTACAACTTTTGTAAAACATGTCATACGCCTACAATCACCCGTTTTTAAGGTACGGACATTTAATTTTGGTGCTACGCACTACAATAATCAAGTTACCTGCATGGAAACAATCGCGGTGGGTCGGAAACGAATTCATGCCAAACGTCAAAGCATGTCAAAGTAACTAATGTCAAAGTTTGGTTGCCACAAAGTTAATTAGTGGTAAGAAGAATGAACTTTCCTAAGGAAATAGAAATGGTATACACCCTGGGTGAAAGTAACAGAAACTGCTTTTCGGGAAACGACAATGTTTCAAAGAATTAACATAACAATAAACGTAGAACACAAAAACGATAACACTAACTAAAAGTTCATAAGAGATGTTCAAAATGTCCCCCGTTTTGTTCCATGCACAACTGGATTCTTGCTCTGAATAAATTCCCGACACTTCTTAGTGTATGGGGCAGGATACTTCGAAAAACATTCCGTATTCTTTGCTTCATATCGTCTCTTGTGGTAGGTGGAATTTGATATACTTGATGTTTGACAAAACCCCATAAATAAAAGTCCAAATTCGTGAGATCAGGTGATCTAGCTGGCCAATTAACTGGACCCCCTCTACCTATCCACCGATTAGGAAAAGTGTTGTTAAGGTAGTGCTGAACTTGACCGCTGTAATGTGGAGGAGCGCCGTCATGTTGAACCCATAGTCTTCGTACAATATCTAAGGGTAAATCATCCAGATAATTTTCAAGGGCGTTTTCCAAAAAATGAAGATAAGTATTCCCATTCACACGTCCTTCAAAGAAATACGGCCCCAGAACATATCCTCCAACAATGTCACCACATTGAGAGACCATCTGTGCTGGTGGTCCACAGTTCGGGTAAAATGGGGATTTTCGGTTGCATAATAATGAAAATTATGTCGATTCACATTGCCACTGCGGTGAAACGTTCTCATCAGAGAACAGCACCTATTCGAAAAACAAAGGAGTCTCCTGTATTCGCTCATTTGTCCACAGGCAAAAGTCTAGTCTTCTTTGTAAATCAATTTCGTTTAATTCCTGCCGAAGTTGCAGATGGTAAGCGTGAAATTTGTGTCGCCGAATAATTCTGCTCACAGACAGACGCACGTCTGAATGACATCTACTTCCCTACTAATTTGTCAAGTGCTTTTATGCGGATCCTCAGCCAATTCCAGTAAAACAGTAAACTCATTTTCTTCATGCGTGGCCCTCTTTCGACGATTCTGTTTCTTGTACGAAATGCTACCCGTTTCTTCAACCCTATCCTTCAATCTTTGAAACGATGTCTCTTGCGGGTGGTTTCTGTTTGGATATTTTTGGGCGTATATTCTTGCAGCCAAAAGGTAGTTTCTATCACTTTCACCCAGGGCGTAGATCATGTCTTCTCCTCCTTAGACAAGTTCATTCTTCCTACCACTAATTAACTTTGTGGCAACCAAACTTTGACATTAATTACTTTAACACGCTTTGACGTTTGGCGTTTCCGACCCACCGCGATTGTTTCCAAGCAGGGAACTTGATTATTGTAGTGCGTAGCACCAAAATTTAAAAGAAATGTCCGTACCTTAAAAACGGGTGATTTTAGGCGTATGACATGTTTTACATAAAGTTGTAGAGAAAAATAAAATACACACCTCTATAAACTTTTTTATTGGTGGTTCCATTTGAAAAAAATGAGTTTTGGATCTTTTAAAGTGTCTTGAGTTTGTGGCTTTTTAAACTACGCCCTGTATAAGATAATCGAATTCTGCAAAAGGCAAAAGTTAAAAAATGGCCTATTCTACCCCTATACAAAATCCCATTATTAAATCTCGAAAGATCGACTCATACTGAGCTTTCAAAATTTGGTCTGCCAACGCTGATGTTTTCAAAAAATATTTTTTATTTCATTTTTCTACCAACGAATTCCAAAAATATTACACCACTATATAGGTCACTAAAGATGCTTCAAAATATAGAAGAAAAAAATGGGTATTTCTATTTAAAAAATTGCGATGCGTCATGTACCTCTAAAATGGAACACCCTGTATAATCGAAACTAATTTTAAAATATACACTTCCATCATTGAAATCGCCTAAAACTTGAATCGCAGCCGTAGCTTTAACGTGTCAGAAGTTATGGAAGAATTACGCCGTATTGACTCACCCTGTATATGTGGTGAGTTTAAAGAAACCGCGGGACTGGACTGGACTTGGCCGCTGAGTTGGACTGGAGTTGGACCGGACTGAACAGGACTGGCGGGGCTGGACTGGACTGTATTTGGCCAGGATTGGACTGAACATGGCCCCGGGACTGGAATCGACTAAAGTTGGACCGAACTCGGCTGGACTGAACGGGACTAGACTGGGCTTGACTGCTAGACTTTGACAGGACTGGACAGGACTTGGGCGGGACTGGACAGGACTTGGCCGGGACTGGACTGAACGTGGCCATGGGACTGGACTGGACTTGGCCGCAGTACTGGGCTTGGGCGGAACTGGACTTCTGAACTGGATTGTACTTGGCCGGGGCCGGCTAGAACTGGACATAGATTTTTTTGGGGACCACCGACACATATTGAATCGATGAATTCAAGACTAAATTGCGGCAATATGGACAGTTTTCTAAACCAAAGATGAAATAACGACATATCACAATTGTAGAAGCTAAAACGGCAGTCATCGAACAAGTAATTGGCAATCCCCATATAAGCCAATGAACAGTTGCAAGAACTGTAAGCTACTGCAAAGTTCATTTTAGAAGCAAACCGGTTTCATTCTTACCGCGCCCCATTAGTGCAACACCTTACTGAAGATGATTACCCAGGGCGAGTGAATTTCTGCCAATTTTTAAGAAACAACGGTAGTACTGATCCACTGTTTCTAAGAAATATTCTGTTTCCTGATGAAGCGACGTTTAGTAACGATAAGTGTGTAAATGGCCACAATTGTAATTTATATTCGCAAGATAACCCACATTGGATTCAGCAAGCCCACTTTCAAAGAATTTTTAATGTAAATGTGTGGTGTGGTATCGTTGACAACTTTATCGTTGGTCCCCACTTCTTTGCATTTTGACGGCATTTTAAATGGGAAAATGTATTTACATTTTTAATAAATCGATTTGCCTTAAGTTTTAGAAGACATTCCTCTTTATGTTAGACAACGCGTGTGGCTTCAAAATGACGGAGCACCTGCCCACTTCCATAGAATTGTAAGAAACTACCAAGATGGAGCTTTCCATAACAGATTAATTGCAAGAAGTGCAATTCATCCTTGGCCTCCGCGTAATCCGGACTTGACGCGCTAGATTTCTTTTTGTAGGGTAAAGTAGAAAACCACATCTACGAAACTCCCGTAGAAAGTCAGGAAAATGTACGTGACAGAATTATTGAATCATGTAGGTCATCGCACACATGCGTACTCGTGTTTTCATGAAATTCTCTTCTACGGCGAATTGACTTATGTGAACAGCAAGGTGGACGGCAGTTTGATAAATTATTACGTCTTTAATTAGTGCTTTTCTTTCTGCTTTTATTTAATTTGTTTTAGGGTTATGTATCTTGGCTTCTTCTGTCTTTTTTTATTTAAATTATAAGAAATAAATTTTGTAGATGTACCAATTGCAGAACTACAACTTATTTATTAGTAAATAGTTGCATTGTAATTTATTAGCACATCCGAAGTAACTACTGTGATTCTTATTTATTTAAACAATGTAACGTTTTCAAAGATACCTCCGGAATAGAAACAGCTGTAATGTGTGTAACCTACCTACCTATTACAAGATAAAGTAATCACCCCATATAAGCATATTCCAATATTCAGAACTACGAATTTACAAGTTAGCAAATACAGTCGGAATAAAAGATTTTCCAAAACTAGATCGCCCTTATTTTTCAAATAGCGAAGTATTGAACTACTACAATTTTTACATTCCCACATTTTTAGTATACAGATATACTATACTCCTAATAAGCAAAACAATGTTTACAGAAATACGTGTTTTCAAAACCTAATAATACAAAAATGTGACTTAAACATTGTCGGTTTCTATATGAATGACGCTCCATAACTTACGAATTACTAGATTGACCATAATAAAATTTGGTATGCGGGAATATAATGAAATATAAAAATATAATAAATATTCATGACGTAAAATGTTTTCTTGAGACATTCCGAAACCAGAAGCGAATATTAG
This sequence comes from Limonius californicus, assembly GCA_014611495.1. NCBI lineage: Eukaryota > Metazoa > Arthropoda > Insecta > Coleoptera > Elateridae > Limonius > Limonius californicus. The sequence continues at coordinate 35,683 of JABXWE010004248.1, forward strand.
ACTGATTTTTTGCAGCCTGTTTTCAGATAACTAAATTACTAAATAGTAGGATGAAATTGAAAATTAGACTATTAAGGCTCATAGTGATTAATCCACGTTTCGTTCATAGTAACACCCCGATCCAAAAAGTTTGAGGAATCTTCTGCTAAACGGTGGCAGATTTCCTTTGAGGTTGTCAATCGAACGTGCTTCTGATGAACGTTCAAGCATCTTGGAATCCATTTGGCCGAAAGCTTCCTCATACCCAAGTCGTGATGAATGATGTGACACACACGTTAATAGGAAGTGTGCAATGCTTCTGCAATATTCATAATCCCAATACGTCGATTTTCTAAAATCATATCATGGACAGAATCGATATTTTCCGGAGCAGTCTTCCAGGGCAGTGCTCCTCTTTCACATCTACTCTTCCTCTTTTATATTCCGCAATCCAGTTTTTAACAGTGGCGTATGAAGGACACTGATCACCTAAGGTTGCAAAAATTTCTTTGCCCGATAACCCTTTCAAAAATAAATACTTAATAACTGACCGAAACTCGATTTTTTCAAATTCTATTTTTTTCTCAGACATACTGTTTTCAGAAATTTCCAGTTTCAGCACTGTTCAACATATGGATGTCAAACTTTGACAACTTATTTATAAAAGATCATAGTTGTAACCATAGCAACCGTATTCACTTTTTTTTTACTAGAAACTTTCCAGGCTAACTAGATATCAATACACCCTCGTATGAGCTTTTTTGGATAATTGTCCAAGGTACAATTTTTCATATAACAATAAATGTCGTCTGACCAATAGGAAGCGAGATATTCGCTATTTTATGACGTTTATCCTTGAAAAAGGATGTAAAACCAGCAGAGCTCACACATCTTCTCTTCTTGATATACCAAAATCAATTTGCCGGTGAGAATGACAGTAAAAAGGTTATATGTTGACAGTTGTCCGTTCCCTCTATTTAGTCCTGTTCATCTTTACTTCGCGTGTATACTCAGTTATTCTCCTTCTCAATATATCCTATATTCATGTTTCGAACATACTCTACGATAATATATAGTGTATATATATAACATACAGTATTTATGGCAATATTTTACCAGCTACGAAGCAAAAGCAAACCAGGCCCCGCTATAAGTTATAAATGATTCTTACAATCTTCCAAAGTGAAAGTCCTTCCTCAAACCATAGGTACTTAAATCTATCCACTGCCTGTTGTGAATGATTTTTTTATAAAGATTGAGTACAGTTATTTTTTAGGCATGAACCAAAAAACCCAATGTAGTGATAAGTACACCCTATTAACAGCTTGTGCAGTTCTATTTATTAAACATTTTAATAAAAATTTTAAAGAAACCTTCCAGATTTCTCAAAATATTCAAATACTTACTTTTACTAGGGACAAAAGAAAATTATGCAAAGATATTATTCTTGCAGTTGTCTTCAGAACGAAATTCTTTTTGCCGCAGCTTAAAAATACTTTTTGTTCTCATTC
>JABXWE010004250.1:0-31527 GCA_014611495.1 Limonius californicus
TAAGATATCTGAAATGTGATTATACATATCTGAAACGTAATTTTTGGTACCAGGGCTTCTGTTTTACATATATGAAAAACGTTTCACATATTTAGAATACATTTAAGATATCTGAAATGCGATTATACATTTATGAAACATAATTTCTGGTACCAGGGCTTCTGTTTCACATATATGAAAAACATTTCACATATTTAGAATACATTTAAGATATGTGAAATGCGATTATACATTTTTGAAACATAATTTCTGGTACCAGGGCTTCTGTTTCACATACATGAAAAACATTTCACATATTTAGAATACATATAAGATATCTGAAATGTGATTATACATATCTGAAACGTAATTTTTGGTACCAGGGCTTCTGTTTTACATATATGAAAAACGTTTCACATATTTAGAATACATTTAAGATATCTGAAATGCGATTATACATTTTTGAAACATAATTTCTGGTACCAGGGCTTCTGTTTCACATATATGAAAAACATTTCACATATTTAGAATACATTTAAGATATCTAAAGTGCGATTATACATTTGTAAAACATCATTTCTGCTACCGGGGGTCCTATTTCGTATAAGTGAAATACGTTGCACATACTTAGAATGCATTTAAAACAACCAAAATGCAGTTACAGATACCTAAACTTCATTTGTTGAGCATTGAGCTAGAACATAAACAAACGATTGACAGGTGCGTTGATTTACCGGATGTGAATTTACGTAATATTCCTTGCGTTTCTAAATTAACGTTCGCGCCGTCGGAATTATTTTTCAGAAGATTACACGTTTCTGGAACAACTCCATTTTAGTAAAATAAGCACCAGGCACTGTACAAACGCTCCGAAAACCGATAAACACTGCTCAAAAAGCACACAAACTTAACCCGGTAATTACGAGTGCAAAGTAAAGGTTTTGAGCGTCAATTACTCGTTAAGTAATGAGGCATTAGCTTTATCTAGCGTAGACCAATCACAGCGCGCGCTAGGGCGAGTCAAACACGTGCGTTTGTTAACGTTCTAGCTCAGTGCTCAACAAATGAAGTTTAGAATATATTTAACTTATCAAAAATGCAAGTATACATATCTGAAATATAATTTCTGGCGCCAGGGGTTCTATTTTGTATATGTGAAATACATTTCACATACTTAGAATGCACTTAAGACATCCGAAATACAGTATATGTATCTAAAATATATTTAATGTATATGAAATCCGATTATACATATTTTGAATATGATTTCAGTTATTCAGAATTAAATTTTCCATATGTACTTGCAATACATTTCAGTTATCTAATGTATATGTCAAATATAATTACAAATATCTAATATAATATTGTTAAAATATACAAAAATGTTATTCCTAAATATGTTTGTAGTTTTTGCAAATAAGTATATTTATCTTCATATCTTTATATTGAAAAATAAAACAAGTTATTCCAAGTTTCTATATCTCACCATTTTGGAGATCCTTATGGTGTATCTGCCATAATACATTCTCTGCATAAGGTTTATTAAGATTATTTACAAAAATATATAAATTGTTTCCAGGTAATCTGCTGAGTATTATTTAAGCAACCTTGTTTAATCCAAAAATGTTGTAGAGATGAAGAAGACGGCAGCCCTGTGATAACAAGGCAAGGATTCCAGTTCCTTTTGTTAGATAGGCAGGCTCAAGTATGGCACTTTGTACTTCAATATCTGGATACGGTTGAGCAAAGGGGACTCGATCTTGCTGAATGCCTCACATTTCTCTTTCAACTTAGTTTTAGCACACTTGGAAAGGTGAGCTAAAAATTCTTGATATTTCGCCTTCATTTATGGGTTGCTTTAGGACTATAGCACGGAAGGAATGAGCCAAGGCCTCCTCATTTTCTTACAACATTTACGAGAATTTGGTCTAGTTTACCAAAGAAAGGTAATTTAACTTTTGTGATGCATCACTGGTTAGTATTGACTGAATTTCTGATTCTAGCGTAAAGCAGGCCGATTTTATCCCACAAGATTAGCATTAAACATAACCAGCAGTCAAAATAAAGGGGCTCTGATATTAGAAGAAGATGCTCCGAAAGGTTATATCGTTGTAGAAACAAACTACAGGGTTTACGCATATACCGATTCTAATCTACAGGTGGCTCTTTTGGGGCTTTTTACTGATTTAATGTATCGGTAAGTAGATTTTTCTAGAATGACTTTCTAGGAACTCTGTGGCCGTACAGTGTTGCATTTTTAATTGGTCAATTGAAAGTTGTCCTCGTGACATCCATATCCTTGATTAAATCTATGATTTATGTTGCATTTATACAGGGCGTCCTGAAAGTAAGGGGACACAACTTAAATACAGTTTGCTAAGGTCAAATGGAACCGATTAAACATACCTAACCATTACTGCATTTTGCAAAGGGCGCTGACGATTTTTCCTATGTCTTTGAACATTAATTTTTTTATTTACATTTTTGTTCTTTTGAGTAAACTTTATGATACAGAAGCTATTTTTTTTTTATAAAGAGTGTATACTTGTTTTATGTCTATAAAATGAACCGTTTTCAAGAAAAACACGGCTAAGCATTTCACAGTGCTAACTCCCATTTGACGTCGGGAAGCTGTAATTAATCCAATCATTGTTGTATAAAATATTAAGAAACGAAATTAAATTAAATTTTATTCAAGAAACTAAATACAACAAAAAGAGTATAACTTTTAGAGGAAACTTTAAAAAAATAAAAAATTTATTTTATTTGACAATACAAGGTCGCAAACATAGCTTTTTCACCAGCTTTTAAGATTAACGGAAACAATTGAAAGAGGTTTCGAGAACAAGGTATACACGGTTGTATGTTTCATTGACCTTCAAAATGCCTTTGATAGGGTTTGGCACAATGGACTTAGATATAAAATGATCAAACTAGGACTTCCAGACTATCTCATTGATGTCATTACATCGTTCATTACCGGTAGAACATTTGCTGTTAGGGTGCATGCTACATTGTCCACCAAAAGAAAAATTGAAGCGGGAGTACCGCAAGGTAGCGTACTCGGACCTACACTGTTCAACCTCTATGCCCATGATCTGGCAATCACGAATAATTCTACCTTAGCTATGTTTGCTGATGACACAGCAGTCATCACCCAAAATGAAAAACTTGAGACGGCAGTTAACAGTCTTCAAAACGCACTAAATATGATATGCGTATGGTTCGACAATTGGAAAGTCAAGATAAATGCAACAAAAAGCCAGGTAAAAGTATTCACTCTGAAACAAATCAAGAATCCTCCAAGCGTAAGAATAAATCAAAATATAATAGAATGGAATGCAAGGGATACAGCAGTTAAATACCTCGGTGTTTATCTTGACACCAGACTTGGTTGGGGTATTCACACTAATAAAAAACTAAGTGAATGTTATTCAAGACTCTCCTTATTATACCCGCTGATAAACAGAAAGTCTCACTTACACATTGAGTGCACAATGTTAATCTATAAATCAATATTACGACCCATTATAACGTACGCGTGTCCAGTGTGGAGCAACACATCCAAGACTCATTTAAAAAAACTCCAAGTCTTACAAAATAAAATTTCTAGAATTGCAGTGAACGCACCATGGTTCGTAAGAAATGACCAAATTCATAGAGAACTCACCTTACCAACCGTGGAAGAATATATAAAAAAACTGTGTACCAAATTTTTTGCCAATATAAATAATTGTCCTAGTGCAGTGTTTTACAACCTCGGCCAGATAAATCAACATCAAAGACTAAAAAGAAGACTCCCACAGGATCTACTGTGAACATTAATAAAAATCAATAACAATCAATCAGTGAATAATATCTAACAGGCTGTGTAGCAAAATATTGAAACTTAATTTATTAAGAGGCATGCTGACCTCACTCTGTAGTATTAGTTTAAGAATTTGTATAACTGAGTCATGAATAGCAAATGTATGCTGAACTGACTTGAATAAAATTAAAAAAAAAAAAAAAAAAAAAAAACATAGTTTTTTGTGTTTCCTACTCCGTAGCATTCAGTGTGTGCCCAAATTCCTCAGGATGTAGCTTCTGATGTTGAAGGACAACGATGGTGCGTTCAGAAATTGCATTATGTATTCTTAAACGTGTCGTCCATTACCCACTGGGTCTGATTACCTCCGGCTTCTCTAAACCTACAGAATTTTTTGATACAGTGTCTCTAAATTAAGTACCATAATATATATACGAGGGTTGCGGTAAATAAGGTTTCCAATTTTTTTTCACAAAGAAAACCACGTTTATTTGCAATGAGTTATACATTGTGGGAAAGCCTGGACTTTCTACTATTTTTTCTACATAATCCCCATTGCGATCGACGCATTTTTCCATGCGGTGTAGCATTTTTTATATACCTGTGTCCTAGAACTCTCCAGCCGCGGCGCGCAGGTAGCGTACGACCTCCTCTTTCAACTCCTCGTTAGTCCTGAAATTCATCCCACCCAGGTGTGATTTCAACGCAGGAGAGAGATGATAATCTGGACGTTATCCCATCCAAATTGGCTGATGAGGTCGGTTGCTGCACGGGCGGTGTGGGGACGAGCGTTGTCCTGATGAAAACGCACTCCTTTCGTCGGCATGCCCCTTCTTTTGTTTTGAATTGCACGGCGAAGGTTCTTCAAAGTTTGACAGTAGCGATCAGCGTTTATTGTTGTCCCGGTAGGCATGAACTCGCACAACAATATTGCCTTTTTATCCCAAAACACTTTGTTGGCAGACAATGTTTGTTTAAACTTTCGCGGCTTCGGCGATCCTGAATGCCGCCACTGACGGGACTGGTCTTTTGTCTCTGGTGTAATGTGTAATGTACCCAGGTTTCGTCGCCAGTGACAATTGAATCCAAGAATTCCTCGCCCTCTTCTGCGTAGCAATCAAGGAATTTGCGGGCCGCTTCAACCCGTTGCCGTTGCTGATCTTCGGTGAGCATTCTGGGGACCCACCTTGCACACACCTTGTGATAATGCAAGTGTTCTACCAAAATCTTGTCAATAGTAGTCTTACTGACATCAGAGATTTATTTGCACAGCTCCCGAATCGCCACCCGTCGATCTTCAAGCATTACCCTCTCCACTTTTCCAATTTTTTCGGCCGAAACCGATGGCCGTCCGGCACACTGTTCATCATGGACGTGTGTACGTCCGTTTTTAAATTCTCCGCACCATTTTCGCACGTTTTTGATGTCCATACACTACACATAACTGTCGTTAAATTTCTATAAGCGTAGTGTCCTTAGCACACAAAAACGAATCGCAGAACGTAACTCACACCTGGCGGTAGCGGCGAATAGAAGCTCCATCGCGGTCGGCTCCCAAACCAAGATTAAGCGTCGCAGACGCAGACAGCTCGGAGTGGTGGGGATTTGTAGGCGGGGTATCAAGCTACACGCCAGTGTTGCCAGATCTTGCGTTAAAGCGTTCCTCGCGACTCTAGCGCCTTGGAGACCTTATTTTACGGACAACCCTCGTAGTAGATATACCATAAAAAAATTAAACCTTTTTACCTAATGAACTATACTGTGTAACATCATTTCTGAAATACAAAGTTTAAAAGAATTAAATCTTCTAAAAAAGAATTCTGACATTAATTTACAAACGCAAGGAATATTACGTAAATACACATCTGGTAAATCAACGCACCTGTCAGGCGTTTGTTTACGTTCTAGCTCAATGCTCATCAAATAGAGTATAGTGTAACTTATAAATACCAAAAAAGGTACCCAAAACACAAAAATAATAAAATACAAGACGCCAACAAATTAACAAAATTCGTGGTTATGTAAACAAAAGTAAACAATTATTATTAAACCTTGATAGAATTCTGCATTATTCACAGTCACGTGATTATTTTGACAGTTTTCTCATAGATGTCAACGTAAATTTGACTTATTTTATACAAAATTTTGCTGAACATGTATGACACGCATACAAATTTAGTAAGAAATTCTGTCTGTGAGTATGCACAAATAAGTCAAAATTACGTTGACATCTATGAGAAAACATTCAAAATAATCAAGCAAGTGTGGATAATGTAGAATTCTATCAAGGTTTCATAATAATTGTTCATTCTTGTTTACACAACCATGAATCCTGTTAATTTGTTGCCGTCTTATATTGTATTATTTTTCTGTTCTTGGGTACTTTTTTTGGTGTTTATAAATGATATTTCAGTGTAGGCAGGGTTAGCGTCAACGCGACGGCGTGAACACATGGTAAAACATTTACTATCTGTCCCAGGATTTTTGTTTCTGACGTCACACGCGGATGTGTATGAGTTAAGACAAATACTTTAATATATTAATACAGGAAACTCATATAAGTTTAGCATGATGAAATGCGAGACAATGATAGTGGCGTCATCTAAGCAGTTCGGTGGGCAAGTTTCAGTAAATTTGGATAATAAATTTACAGATTACTGTTTTAAATTCATTTTAATAGTTAAAAACCTAACCCTACAAAATGTTATAAACTTACTAAGTAAAGTAAAATATCATAATTATCAAATATTATTAATTAAATAAGGGTTTTGCTATAAGAAAGGAAATGGCATTTGCTTTAAATGTGCGACAAATGTTTTCGACAGCTGCCAAATACAAATCTTAGTGGCCCACCAAGCCGACTGCATACCTGATATGAAAAACGCCTGTAAACACAAGGAGTTCTGAAAAGAACTGTTTGTAATTCTAGTGAAGGCCAGGAAAACAGCAAAAATCCACTTGCAACCACAAAATAAACAATCGGTACAATTTGACACAAACACGAAATCAAATTAAAAACCAATTTCATAAGACGATTGGCAGCCGACCAAACTTCGACAGGCCGTACTATTTCTGTTTCACTCGTATGTATTGCCGGGCCTATTCGGCACACGTCGTAACTTAACTGGCGCGATAGCAGAAATCAATTTCTGTTGTTTTCTCTGTCTATCACACGGTAACAAATGCAAAAGTGCTAAACAGCTATTTCTTTGATTACTTCATATGTAGATGACGTCAGAAGCAATAATCCTGGGACAGATAGTACCTCTCTGGCCCCTATAATCATTGAGGAACACTAAAAATTGCTCATTTGCGCATCGATACGACACAGATTCTCAACAAAATTCTATAGATTTTAGAGCTTGAATCTACAGAACTTTGTACAAAATTTTGCACACATGCTGTATGACACGATTCTACCTTAAAGTGCACGCTTCTTTTTAAATTATTAAAAAAAAAGCGTGTTTATTAATTCAAATGATATTTTAAAGGAAATATAGTCCTTATTAAAATCTCTTTACCTTTACATTAAAAATACTGCATAAATTAAAAACTTCCACATGCACTTATTTATAATTTGCAAGAAAATGGCAACACTGTCCCTATATAGTCATTGTAGGTTCCTCCAATCTTTATGCCATTGTTATACTGTTACTGTTGTAGATTTCCAAATGTTGTCGTCGGTATCCTAACTAGAGACTCGATCCGTCAAGCATTAAGAGGTGGCATAACTGCCGAACAAATCATTGGCTACCTCAAGCAACACGTTCACCCTCAGATGCTTGAAGGCGAATCGAGCCAGCCCTTACCCCCCACAGTTGTTGACCAAATTAAACTTTGGGAATTGGAACGCAACCGACTTGTTTATTCGGATGGCGTTCTGTATAGTCAGTTTTTGTCGCAGGTATGTTTTGTCCCGCCTTGTTTCTTTAGGTTAAAGACCGAATTTTATATGGCAAACAGTTTTTTTTATGAGCTCACAATCTCGTTATTTTTAATAGAAATTTATATGCCGGGACACAATTTCACATACCTGAAATAGATTTATGTTTAAGGTATTCACGTATGCGTATCTTATATAAAGAACAATTGAAAAAAATTATAGCAGGCTGTGCATTTAAAAACATATGTGGTTATGAAATGTTCATCTCAAAACATTACGATGTAAAAACTTAATAACCAAAAAATGATTCGTACTGTAATACAAAAATAATTTATGGTAGAGGCTTATTTTCGTCATGGCCAGAGAGTTGGTGCATGGCTGTATTTAATGAAGTTATTAAATTTTTACGTGATAATGTTTTGATATTGACATTTCATAACCGAACTATTGCTTGTTTCACTTCTTCCCTAGTTGGTTCTTGTATTGTCATTTGATTTCATATCATCATGTTTGTTTCTGTTTAATTATTGAACAGTTTTTTGTAATTATTTCATATTTTGAATTTCCTGCTTCATCTTTATACCCTCTTGTTTTTATCGCAAAGTTTTTCTTTTCGTGTCTTATTTTCTGATAGAACTATTTCGCGTTTTTATTTCTGTACTCTTGTATGCATACAGGGTTATTCAAATTCGACCGGCACCATTGGGATCTCGCTTATTATAAGAGATAGAGAATTTTATGATTATTAATAATCTGGAATGAAAATTGAAGTAGCTGCTTTTGTTTCGTAAATATGGGCAAAAAACGAAAAAAATCAATTTTTGTTTTTCGACTCTTATTCCTTTATTTACAAAAATTTTAAAAATCTGAAAACACTTTTCCACAGCAGCTTTTTCTTCTGGATATTGCTGTCTAATCATATTTGAAATAGCACGTTTCGTTTTTCTGGAACCGTCATCAACTTCATTTTTTTAAATAGCGGCGCTCTTTTATTTTGGCTCCATTTTGTGGCATTCATTTTTCTGATTTCAAAAATGTATAACACTCTAGCATTCGCTCTTCATTATAATACAAAAATTTGCAAATTAGTAAATTATTATTACTAATAAGGGTAACAGCTGTAAAACAAATGACTTTTTTTTGCAATAATAAAATATCATCAGCATATGCGAGCAGTTGCCCTTCTCTACTATTTTCCCATGATGATCTGTCTTTCTAACTATTTTTCTAATTACGATATTGAACAGTGTGTTAGATACCACATCTCCTTGTGTCAGCCCAGAATTTACTATGAAGTTACTTGTTTCTCCGGATCTAATAGATACCGTTGTTTCCTCCATTGTCATTTCTACCAGACGTACTATCTTTGTTGGCGCCAGCTGCTTTCTATTAACTTTGTCGAAGGCCAGTTGAAAATCAATGAATAATAAGTGTAAGTCGATGTAGTGTTCATGTCCCTTCTCCATTATTTGTTTTATAATATGGATCGCATCCGCTCACTGTGAATCCGTACAGATAGTCACCAATTATATTATTTGTGTATGCTATTAATCGCCTGTGTATTACAGTCGATAGGATTTTATATGCTGGGTTAAAGCAGTCTTCCGGGTCTCCTTTCTTTTTTATCGTCACTATGACTCCCTCCTTCCATTTATCCGCTTTTTCTTGTGTTTCATTAATTCATAAATTCTCCCATTGCTGTTCTCCTGCATTCTTTATCAGTTCGCCATTCATTCCATCTTTGATTGGTGATTTTCCATTTCTTATATTGTTTATGACATTTTAAATTCTGTATAAGTTGGTTCTGCCATTTCAATTTCGTTATCCTCTAATTTATCTTCCTCTCGTTGGTCTTCTTCAGTTTCTAAACATTTAATAGTTTCTGGATGTAGTTCTTCCATATTTTCTTTATGCTTTCTTGGCTGTCTTCTGTTTTTCCTTGCCCGTTCTTCATTCCTCTTGCCTTGTGTCTTTGATTTTGGTCTCTTGTCTTTATATAAAAGCTTCCCGTATTGTTGTTTCTGATTTTTTCTTTTATTTCTTCCATCTTTTCCTTAAGTCAATCGTTCTTCTTTTGTTTATATGTCCTTGCTTCTTTTCTTTGTTCTTTGTACCCTTCTAAGTCTTCCTGCTTCCGTGTCCTTAACCACTTTAGTCTTGCTTCCCTTTTTTTGCCCGCATATTTCCTCACACTCGTTGTCAAACCATTTCTTCCATCTTTTCTTTCTCTTTGTATCCAAGTATTCGCTCTGCACTTGCTCGTATGCCTTGGCTTATATTGCACTCTTGGTTAATATCTTTGTTTTGTGTTTTTTTTATTACTTGGTCTACTTCGTTTGCATAATTTTCTCTTATATTTTCCTTGTTCAGCTTTTCAGTTGCTAGTTTCCTGTTCATCTCTGATACGTCTTGTTGTGGGTTCTTTTGTTTTAGGCATGCGACCACCAGGTAGTGGTCTGAATCTGCATTTGCCTCTGTATATGTCCTTACATATCTTATCGCCTGCTCTCTTTCTCAATCTTTCCTTGACCTTTCCATCTGATCTCTTGTAATACCGCTATATCCACTTTATATTACATATGTGTAAAATTAGGTTATGCAGATTGTGAGATCATAAAAACAAAACGCAAAATTGCTCCACTATAGAACTGCGACCAACTTTTATAACAAAATCAGTACTGTATATTTTTTTACCGTTTTTAGGCGGACTTCAATGTATTACGAGAGTATGCTCAGTCAAATGGTTACCTGATTTGGAGCAACAAAGAAAAGCGAACCATGGTAGTGAACAAATTAGGCCACGAGGACGTTAAGAAGTTTTGGAAACGGTACTCTAAGGGAAATTAGAACTGAAATCTCCTAGTATTAAGTAGCTTTAATAAAATTAAATTTGTATTGTCAACCTCAACTAGTAATAAATTCATATTTTTTTCTTTACAATTTGTTTTAGTACATTTGTGACCCTGAGTTGATTGAACCTTCCACAAATGCACCAAGAACGTGTGGTTGTTCGTACGCTACCAATCTACAGTTATGTACAATGAACGAGTTCATCCAGCGGGAGTATCATGATATTGCTGGTAATTCAATGACCAATAAAGCCCTCTCTTTTCCTTCAGTTCTTCATGCGTCCCCATCTAAAAGAATTACCCGGTTACATGCTTTCGAATATGAACAAACAAATAAATTTACTTCAACGATATTTCCTTTACTAAGCACTACAATTAGATCTGCATTTTGGATTGTAGAAAGGCGATGGGCAATGATCATGACCGTCCTGCCAGCTCTTGCTCTATCTAAGGCAGCTTGGACGATTTTTTCAGATTCTGTATCCAAGGCACTGTAAAAGAAAAGAAATTATAATTGTTTATTATAAACATTTGAGGACCAACCTTGTGGCTTCATCAAGAATCAACACAGCTGGGTCCTTCAACAAAGCTCTTGCAATAGCTACTCTTTGTTTTTGTCCGCCCGACAGTGTAGTTCCTCTCTCTCCAACTAGAGTATTGTAGCCGTTTGGAAAACTAATTATAAAATCGTGAGCATTTGCTAATTCTGCAGCTTTTTGAACCTGTGAAAGTTTATAGTAAGTTGAGTATCATTTTGTCTCGTTTTGGAATTTTAAATTCATTTTTTTCAACAAATAATTTAGACCGCTTACTTCATCATCAGATGCATCTGGTCGTCCATATCTAATATTTTCCATTACGGTGGTTGCAAAAAGTATGGGTTCTTGACTAATATAGCCAAGAGCCCGCTGCCTAAGCCAGGAAGGATCCAATGATCTTATGTCTTGCCCATCCAAAGTTATGGAGCCATTATTCACATCATAAAACCTTTAATGATTAAACAATTAACAGTTGTAAGTTACCAACTCATTTTCTGGGATTTACCGTTCCAATAAAGCAGCTACTGTGGATTTACCATTCCCAGAAGCCCCTACTATTGCTACTGTTTTACCGGCGTCTATTTTTAAATTGAAGTTTTTAAGGACCGTCTGAAAGACAATACACATGCGAGTGGTTTGAAGAAGATAGTAAATCACAAAACTACAAATAACTAATGTACTGGATGTTCATAAACGATAGATTTTATATAGCTATTCATTATTACTCTGTTTTGTGCAACTCATAAATAATAAATTCTCAAGATCATACGTCAACAGACAGTTGCTGAACCCACTAGACTAAGGGGCCCTTGCTCCAAACAAGGAACAACAAAAAAAAATGGATGAATAACGAATGTAAGGAGGAAATAGAAAAAGGAAAAGTATTAAGAATAAATATGTTACAAACACAAATGAGAAAGGACAAACTAGTATATCAACAACAGCGAAGGAAAGCAAAACAATGTATGCTGAAATGCTAAAAGAGCAGACAAAGAACTAGAACTACAAACAATAGAGACTTGTAACCGTCCAACCCTTTTGCTTCAGGGGTTGGAATGCTCTGGATAGCTCATGTCCAGTGTTCGTGTTTAAGACTAAAGAAAGAATTATAACCTGGACGTTTTCGGTTACGTCCACCTGCAGGTCACTCGACTGGGACAACGAAGGCGTGTAATTAGGTAAGCGTATTTTATCTCATACACTTCCTCAGTTAATCCTCGGATCTCTGTAATAAATTAGGAAAAATGTGGGATTTAACGTGAAAATTTGGGGACAGTTTGAATCGGATATTAAAATATTTCTTTTACAGCTTAAGGCTACAAAACCCTACGTATAACTTCGCTAGCTCCGTTGAAAAGGGGAAAACAACCCCTAAGCCACTGCGCAAAACGAATTATACTTTTACTAATCTTTTCTGAAGTTTAAGTAAATAATACGAATAGGGAGAATTACCCAAATTCCTATTTCAAACCAAACTTTTCGACTGATCCTATATACAGCGTAAGTTCACAGGGAAACAACCCAAGTGATTTAGGCTAGATATATATTTCCACGATTCGCTGACCACACTTTGTAGCTCGAATTGAAAAAGGGCAATATGACCCCTAAGCAACTGAGCGAACGAATGTTACACGGGCGGATTTGATTTTGCAAACTAACTGAAATTAACTGGGATTAACAAAATCGTTACTTTAACTGGAACAGGTATTTTAACTGGACTGGATTTTTGGTAACGGGTAATTTAAACGGTGTCTGCCTGGATCTTGGTTGAAGTTCTTCCTTGAAAGGCTCGGACTCAAGTTAATTGTTTTGGGAGCTGGTGCTCGCCTTTATACCTTCCATTCTCAGTCTAAAATGTTGTTAATGATTTTTATGTTGGCGGGGAGACCTACTGATAATAGAAATAAGGTGGGAGACGGGTACAAATCCTGAATGCCAGCGCCACCAGCGCCTTTATGTTACACTACGCGGTCACAAAATTTAATTTAAAATTTATTTACACCGCGCACTGGACACTTCGTTACAGACTAACTTTAGAAACAAAGAGATAAGAAAGGCTTACAAAAACATAAGAGAAGAAAAAGGAGAACTAAAGAAGGCCCCTATATTTTATAAAAACAAGGAAGGGGACCTAATAGGGAATGAAGAAGTACAATTGAAAATATGGGGCAATATTTCAAAGAAATGTGGAACCCGATGCAGGAAGAGGAGACAGAAGAAATGATAGAGGAAAAAATACAACAGGAGGACAAGAAGAGGAGGAAAATAACCCCCCCACAAAGGAAGAGGTTGTAACGAAGTTACCTGGAAGTAACCGTTCCAACATTTGATAATTAAATGTTAGGTCGCTTTAGTTCCGAAAAAAGGCGTCTGCGGTAGTGCAAGTGGAGTTCTAAATTGTTTTCCCCCACGCACTCATTCATCATCGCGTTCGAACACACTCCGGAGAAACGCGTAGAGAAAGGGAACCTTATATATACAGGATCCTCGCATAAATTTGTTATCTTGGAGTCAAGCTCCATCCGAGAAGGAAGTCCGCCGAGAATAGAATTACCAGTCCGCCAGAGAAGAAAGCAAACCGAAGTTGAGCCGCCAAAATATTCTCAGTCCGTTGGAGAATTCCATAAAATCCGCGTACCTGCACGGTATGGCATTTATTCATGTTGTGGAACACTTTGCCGTTGGGGTTACCTTGATTGATATCCAGCAGATTATCCCAGTTACTGTCAATCAGGTTAACAGACCAGAGAAATACGAGATTAGAGGTCTTATAAGCCGGTCAGGCCAGGCTAATTTGACCTTTGATTTTCCTATTTTCCCGCAATTGGGAATTTCCGAACTAATTTAACAATATGTTATAGTCGGTTGACTACGATTACGAATCCAAGAACATTTCCCAGGAGCTGCATTTAACAAAACATTCATTGACCCGGCAAGGACACGCTGCCCAGGCGGAATCAATTAACCCATACGAGCGCCAGGCGATAAGTTATTCTAATCAATGTGTGAACACTTCAAAGGTTCAGATTAATAATTTCGAAATGCATTCTGTTACACTTATTTAAACTAACTGCCAGGTGGCAACCAGTTTTGTTTGTTTATGAACATACAGAGTACACATGCGGCGCTTGACCTACAGCTGGAACGAAATCTACGCCGGCCACTGACCCGTCATCCTGAGTCCATCCAGGGCGTACTGACCGGGATTTGGAATATATTATTATTTTCTTTATAACACAAGAATCACCCATTTTGCTTTTAATTGTAACATTTAAATAAAATAAATCCTGTTATAACCATTACAGTCTCTCTGCATGTTATTACGAACTTCTGGCTCTGGGCTAAAACCAGGCAACCGTCCACCACGTGGGCGGACCGTTACAAGGTATAAAAAATAATAGAAACTTTGAACAACGGAAAAACCCCGGGTCACGACGAAATAACGGCGAAAAATATAAAAAAAGGAGGTAAAACCCTGACGCAAAAATACATGATATAATAACAGAAGTCTAGCAAGAAGAACAGATGCCGACCAAATGGAACAAAGCGTTGTTACTCCCAATATACAAAAACGGGGACAGGACAATATGTAATAACTACAGAGGTATAGCCTTGCTTGCTTTGAAAGAGCGAGATCTAGGACGCGGTTTTCCAAGCATCTCTAAGCACTTAGGCCACATTTGACCCATTGTACACCCTAACTAAGAATTTTGCCTATCTGGGGTAATTAATTCCAACTCCAGTTTTATCCGACAGAAGGCGCATTTTCAGATTTTTCCCCGCTAGAAAAGTCTCGCCGACCTCGCCCAGGTTTGAACCCGCGTCCCTCGGATCTAAAGGTAAATGCGCTAACCACTAGACCACCGAGGCCGGCGAGGTATAGCCTTACTAGACACAGTCTTCAAAATAATGTCAACCTTGATAAAACAGAAAATAGAACCGCACGCAGAAAAGAGTAGGTATAGGAGATTATCAGAAAGGGTTTAGGAACAGTAGAAGTACAACAGATCAGATTTTCCTTTTAATACAGACAATGCAAAACTGCTACGAGTAAAAAATTCCCCTATCCATACCATTTATACATTTCCAAAAAGCGTATGGACTCGATACACAGGAAAAAGCTATGTGATGACATGAAGGACCTAGCGATCCCAAGCAAATTAATAAGGCTGACAATGAATACAACTACGAACCAAATAAGGATAAATGACAGGATATCCAAAGAGTTTACGGTGAACACCGGACTAAGACCCACCTTCAGTCCTACTTTCAACCTAGTACTAGAAAAGATCATACGAGAAGCAGGGTTAAGAGAAGGGACAATAAACACCAACTCATACCAATGCATCGCGTATGCCGACGATGTGGCCCTCCTAGCTAGAACCGAAAAACAACTAAAAAAAGTTACGAGGCTAACGGAGGCCGCCAAAGAATACGGGCTAAAGATAAACCAGGAAAAAACAAACGTGATGAGAATAGATGATGATGATGATGATTTGAAAGAGCGAGATCTAGGACGCGGTTTTCCAAACATCTCTATGCACTTGGGGCATATTTGGCCCATTGTACACCCTAACTAAGAATTTTGCCTATCTGGGGTAATTCCAACTCCAGTAGTGATTTTTAACGTGTCACATATCGCAGCGGCACGGGACCTACGGCTTTACTTCTTATCCGACAGAAGGCGCATTTTCAAATTTTTCCCCGCTAGAAAAATCTCGCCGACCTCGGCCAGGTTCGATCCCGCGTCCCTCGGATCTAAAGGCAAATGCGCTAACCACTAGACCACCGAGGCCGGCGATGAGGATGGATACAGGGACATGAAGATAGAGAACAACCAAAATTAACATTGCAAACAAGAAGAGGTGAACACGTGAATTTTCGACCGTGTAAAGGAATTTGTGTATCTAGAGGTGCTAATTAACAACAAGTGCGACGAAACATACGAGATAGAAAGAAGAATCGCCAAAAGTAATAAGAGGGCAGGTGCGTTGTATAAAGTGTTAAAATCCAAGGATATTTCACGAAAATCTAAGTTTCGAATATACACTGCTCAACAAAATTAGGGTAACACTTCTTTAGCCGTTCACAATTTTTCAAATTAAAGGCAGACGCAAGTATCAACTTCAGTATATTGTTCTTTCAACATTACTTAACAAGATACCAACAACGAATATGCTCTAATTAAACGGTTTTCTTGAGTAACACCAAACTATTGAGAAGACTACCAAAACCGAAATGTGTTTTATCACTTAAAATGTAATAGAAATTCTGTTAACGCGCGAATACCACGCTTTAGTAGCGCGTGTGCCCTCCATTAGCTTCAGTAACAGCCTGGCAACGTCGAGGCATGCTGCGAATAAGACGTCTTAACATGTCTTGTGCTAAATTTCGCCATCCTTCCAGAAGGGCCTCAGCTAACCCCTGAAGAGTCCGAGGTGCAGCAGGTCGCTTCCTAATGCGCCTGTCGAGTAAATCCCAAACGTGTTCGATGGCATTTAAGTCTGGACTCATGGCTGGCCACCCAATAGCGGTATGAACTCGACAATTATCCTGTTGTAGGATGAAGCCATCGCCGAAATGGTTCGCAAATGGCACAACATGCTCTTGAAAAATCGTCTCAACATAAATTTGTGCGTTAAGACGTTGGTGAACGACAACCAAGTCTATACGGATGCCACACCATGCCCGATCCAGCTCCGAATCGCTCCATTTTCTGTATACACGCGGTAGTGTATCTCTCTCCAGGACGTCTGTACACTCGTATACGACCATCGCAACGAGTTAGACAAAACCGCGACTCGTCTGTAAAAAGCACAGACCTCCAGTGTCGAAGTTGCCATTGCACATGTTCGCAGGCATAGTTTAGACGGATAACTTGTTATGTTATTTTCAAGTTCGCCGCTTTATACGAATCAATTTCTTAATTTGTTTGCCGCTTCGTATGAATTGGTCACGCTATTTTAATTACCGTTTGTATATTGGATACAGTTTTGGTTACATTGCGTCTTCAAAGAATTGAGCTTTGTAAGTTTTATTGGTGTTTTCCGTCCTGAAATTTATGACTCACGGGAATCCCATAGTTGTTCAAGGTTTTTCTTTATAAGATATTTTTCGCCGTTGTTAAACAGTTTCTTTTGTGTCAAAATTGCAGACTCTTGTTTTTTTCTCCGCGCTTGACCTCGGACGCTTCCGAGAACTCGCGTGTTAAAAATCTTTCTAGAACTCTTGCGTAACATTTCAAGATATGGTGCAATTTTGGGAGGAGAGTGGAGATCCCCGTTGCGTTTTTAAGTCAGTCAGCCTTAGATCTCCGCTAGACTCCGGTCTTCGAAAATACCATCAATCGAGGGCCGTTACAAAAGTCGAAGCTAGACCTTTAAGATAGACGGACGTAACTTCGAATATAGTTTCTTTTCCTTCGTGGCGCTTCTGTTAATTTTACCGAATTACTGTTTGCTATAGAGCAAAATCAAATCGACTTAAAGGCGGATAAATAAATAATAACAGAATGTTCGCTTTGGTGTTGGACAATTAAAGATAATTGCTCCTGTCGAATTCAGTTCGGATCTTTGTGATGTGAAAAGGAAAAAAAAAAGGAAATCGTGCAAGTGTTTTGCTGGAATTTGGTTCGTTCCCGTCGTCCGAAAAAGTCTCGCTTCTGTCTCCACGTTAACTGACCTAGTTGGAAGCAACTTGGCCCTCTACAGGGACGTACCAGCTACACCTCGTTCCCACGCTGCTCCGAAGAACGTTGTCTTCCTTCCCTTTTTTTTTGGCCCTACAATCGGAAATCGCTACCATATTGTGCCTGCCTCGCTTTAAGCCATCCACCGGACTTCAAGGTAAAAACTTCCAGTTTTGTGTTGTGACAAAGAAACCTTTTTTTTGCTCGCGTCAACTTGCAGACTTCAAATTTAACTTCATGTATTACAAGAAAAAATGACCTTCAGTCGCCATATGTGTTGTTAAGTTGTTTTATAATAAAACTACCAGATTATATTCTATTTTTGTGAACTTCAGCGTCACTGGTGTTTCGTAGCTGAATGCAGAACGTAAATCCCGTTGCACAAGTGGCGGCGAGTCCTTTTCCTGGACGTTCAAGAATTAAAATTCTGCAATTCAAACTTTTTGCGTTATAACTTGTCATTTCGTTGTATGGTCATATTTTAACCGTTTCATTATATGTGTTTTAAAGTTTACTGTCTCTTATTGTGTCTTTTGTACTTGTTGGTGTAAGAATTTTGCAAGCTTTAAATATATAGGAGGAGGCACAATCACGGTAAGTTCCGTTCCCGTAAGCTGTTTGCTTCTCGGCCTTCCACGAGGACCTACAATCAGCTGGATTTGGAAGGTGGCGCCCACTTATTTTGACTCGCCCTGTACACAACTAAAGATTTTCTCCCATAAGCGATTTTCACGAACTCTCCCTACACCTCTTTGTGATTCCTGCTCAATCGAGGAGCTCGCACAGGCCTGCGAGAAGTCATATTGACTTCTTTGAGTCGTCTGATCGGAAATTGTCACTCCGGTGGCATTTCGGAGTAGATTTTGTAGCTCACGAGCAGTAACAGCTCGTCGGCGAAGACAAGAATTAACAATATACCGGCCGTCCCAAGGGGTACTTTTTTTTTCACGGCCTTGTCCAACTCTCCTGGAATGTCTACCCGTTTCTTGGTACCTACGCCAAGCTCTGCAGATAACAGTTGGAGTGGACTGGAGGTGGTTTGCTACATATCGCATAGATCGACCATCTTCAAGCAAAGCAACAGCCCTCGCGACTTCAATTTCACTTAATTAACGCATTTTGGACTCAGAAGTATTGAAAAAGTCAAAACTAACGGTTTTACTGTGTCTAATGACCAATTTGATGAGTTTCAAATGTTTGTTTTGTGGTCAAAAACCACTTTGTTTGGAGACTTTCTTTACATTTTGGCGTCTACGATGAAAACGAGCAAACGACTCACCGTAATTCTTTTTGCACTTTGTCAATAAAGGTCTAGAGAATAATATAACAAGAAAAAAAATCCTACTTTCATCATTTGCTGGAAAACTTACAGGTGCTCAAAAAAGCGTTCCCCTAATTTTGTTGAGCAGTGTATAACACAGTGATAAAACCAATAGTGCTCTACGGGAGTGAAACATGGGTCCTAAGCAAAAAAGACCAACAAAAGATAGAGGCATGGGAAAGGCGAATGTTAAGAAGAATCCTAGGAGGGAAAAAGACAGAACACAGATGGGAAAGACGAACAAATGCAGAATTATACAGAAAATACGAGGGGGCGACAATAACGGAAGTAGTTAAAACCAGGAGGTTACAGTGGCTAGGTCATATGGGAAGAATGGAGGAAACGAGAACGGTGAAGGATATAGCATGGAAATTTCGAAGGAACACGGTAGAGGGGAAGACCAAGGAAGAAATGGCGAGAAGTAGTGCCAGAAGACCTGAACAACAGAGGAATAATATCGTTGAAGTCCCAATAACTCATAGTGGGATAAATTGAATAAATATATACAGAAAATATTTAATAAAGAAAATGTACAAACTTCTCGTATTCGTTAACGTTTTCGAGCAAACATATTGCCCATCCTCGGACTATAAATAAAATACAGAAACAAACTTCAAAAACAATCATATTAATCGGAATTTTAAAGGCTTACCTAACTAAACAGTTCCATCAAATAAATAAGTCTTCTAGGTGAATATAAAATAAAACGAACATGTGGTTATAACCTAATTAAACTTCACTCCTAAAACCAATCCGCAAATGCCGGTGGTCACAAAAATAAAATCGTGTAAAAACGCAGAGACATGTTTAGAAAATTGTTTTGAATTTAAATTTCAAAAATCCCCAAATTAGGGGCGACATTAATACAGAATAAAGTGACAGTTAAACAAACTCGTCGGGCATTTTCATGAAGATAAACCGGAAGTAATATCCGACAAAATAATGTCAAAAACCTACGCCATCTATATTTAAAATATTTTTTTATTTGAAATATAGATGGCGTAGGTTTTTGACATTATTTTGTCGGATATTACTTCCGGTTTATCTTCATGAAAATGCCCGACGAGTTTGTTTAACTGTCACTTTATTCTGTATTAATGTCGCCCCTAATTTGGGGATTTTTGAAATTTAAATTCAAAACAATTTTCTAAACATGTCTCTGCGTTTTTACACGATTTTATTTTTGTGACCACCGGCATTTGCGGATTGGTTTTAGGAGTGAAGTTTAATTAGGTTATAACCACATGTTCGTTTTATTTTATATTCAACTAGAAGACTTATTTATTTGATGGAACTGTTTAGTTAGGTAAGCCTTTAAAATTCCGATTAATTTGATTGTTTTTGAAGTTTGTTTCTGCATTTTATTTATAGCCCGAGGATGGGCAATATGTTTGCTCGAAAACGTTAACGAATACGAGAAGATTTTACATTTTCTTTATTAAATATTTTCTGTGGGAACCGACATTGTGTTGTATTATATATTTATTCAAACAGAGGAATAGTCGATTGAAGAGGGAAGGCTAAGAACCGGAAAGAGTGGAAAGAAACAATAAAAATGCTATAGACCTATAGGCCCGCAAAAAGCATAATTCATATAATATTTTGAAGTTTCTAATTTAACGAGCATATTTTCTTCAAAAAATGTTTACCATAACAATGCAATTTCATTTTCATGTTGCCATTTAACAATGGTTTTTAGTTTTAGAATGGAGCGCTTTTTTTTTATTTATTTTACACGAACGTACGACAAAGAAAACAAGCTGCAGCAATAAAGACCGCGAGCGAGATAAGATAAAGTGCGTGGAGTGGCGGCAGGTGGAGTAAACACGTGGTAAACATATTCTTCTCTGCCTTCCACTAAAAATTACTCGCTTGCGCGTCGATGCGACGCCGACGTTCTACAAAATTCTGTAGGTTTTAGAAGATGAATCTATAGAATTTTCTACAAAATTTTGCTGTATGACACGACACAGAATTTTGTAAAAACACTTTGAACAAAATTCTGTTCTGTGTCATACTGGCCTTAACCTAATCTAATTGGACATTACTTCGTGTTATGTAACTTCATCATACCTAACTTAACCTAACCTTTATTTCTGGGGATTGTTGCCAGAACTTTGCAAGGACTCACAGTATTAAAGGTCCCCCCTGAGGTCTCCTCATTTCCCTCTTATCCATTACTTTTAAGAAGGAGCTGGCCTATCATTTAAATATCTACATTTACTACCACTTCCCACTACATCTCTTGCCCCACCACTCTTTAAAATATACCTGGAAGAAGCCCTTAAAGTATGGGAAAGGAAGTGCAGTGGCATGGGTCAGCCGATAGGAGAAGATACATTATATACCCTGTTTTTTGCTGACTACCAGGTTCTAGTAGCCGGAGATCACGAGGACTCGAACTACATGTTGCGAAAATTTGAACAAAAATACAAAAAATGGGGTCTAATAATAAACACCAAAAAGACTGAATATATGATAGCAGGTGGTGAAGAACATGAAGATCTGGATATTGGAACCTGCAAAATAAAATGCTGCACCTCTTTTAAATATTTAGGAGTGACCCTTTCCTCAAACGGTAGAAGTTAGCAAGACATAAACAATAATGTAGGACAAGGGAAACGAGTGATCCATTAATTAAACTCACTATTAAGGAGCAACAATATAATATAACAAAAAAAAATAAAACTATAATCTACAAGACAATCCTAGAGGGTTTATGCACCTATGGAGCGGAAACATGGGAACTGAATACGAGAGATAAGGAGAAGTTGATATCCCTGGAAATTGATTTCTGGAGAAGAAGCAGCCGTATATCTAGATTGGACCATGTTAGAAATGACACAATACGACAAATGATGAATGTAGAAGGAAATATTTTAGACACCATAGAAAGTAAAAGATTGATATGGTATGGCCACCCCCAGAGAATGGACAACAATAGATGCCCAAAAAGTCTGGAAATGGATCCCAGTAGAACGGCGAAAGCGAGGAAGACCTCCCAGAAGTTGGAAAACAGATATGAAGGAAGCCATGAACGCAAGAGGACTTCAAGACGACGATTGGTTAGACCGCAAATTATGGAAGTTGAGAAGCGAGAAACGATGACAGCTGTAGAAATTTGATTTGGTGCCAATTTAACAGAGATAATGTGCATGGGGGGGAGGTGATCTTAAGAAAATCAGTGTGTAACGTGCGATTTCGACGCACAGTGTATGTTGCTGAATTGTTTCAATTTGAGTGTGTGTTTAGCGCGCCTAGAGATTTCAGTTTCAAATTTTTGGTTTTCGCGCATGATTAGTTTCAATGTCAAGTGGAGTTTAGATTTCTCGAGCCCGGCAGAAGAATTCTGTTACCTGACAAGTGTGTAGCTTGATTTTCATCGCGGTCTATTTCGATCGAAGGATTTATTCCTAATTTGTTTGAAAAGTTCAAGTATTAAGGGAAATCTTAACCTTGTGGTGCTAGTAAGATTTTCCCTGGTTTTTTTTACCAATTTACACCCTTGAAGAGGTTTTTCTATTTGCCGATTTACATCTTTGGGTAAGCTGAGAAGTTTGATTCTATTTTTTTCGCTTTATTAAGTCTCTTGAATTATTTAGGCAATTTAGAGCTGCTGAGAATTTGAATATCTATTGGAATTTAAGTAACTACTGGAAAAATACGTAGCTGTGGAAGATTACATACTGCGGGAAGTTTTATATCTACATCGAAGAATTTGGAGAAGATTCGAGTCGTATTTACGCCGCAGAAAATTGCAAGGCCAAGTTCCAAACGTGCGAGTGTGTACGCCAGCTGTCAGCTCAGGTGGTCGCTGTAATTGGAATTTTCATCTAGCAAGGTCTGTCTAAAATATTCTTTTAAAATTTACGGACTTCAAGGACTCTGAAGATCATCCGGCAGAATACGACCGCATAATCATTTCGTTGTACAAATTCAAATTATACCATTTATACCGAACAAATTTTTCAACTAATTCTTTTATAGATTTAACGCTTATTGCATTTTATAACTTTTGTAAACGGTCCGCATATTTCGAGGTTCTGATTTAATTTTTATTGACGCAGAAATTCAATAAGGGAGGATATTGCGTGAACTATTTTTTTTTATTGTCGATGTGCTTATACCTCAATAATAGGTATTTAATTCTTAGTTTACATAATCGAGATCTCGTTTATCGTGAATTAGGCGTGTTACGTATTGAATTATTATTTTTGCGAGGCTAGTTAAGGCTTCTTGTTAATTTCATTTCTTATTGACGCATTATCGTTTTCCCCAGGATGAAATTTAATCATTATACGAATTATTAAATCAGACAGGGACTTTTGTGGTCTGTTCTTTATTTAAAAGATATTTATACTTTATATTTGTGACCAATTTGGGGTCAATATTTTTGAGATATTAATGAACGATTTTATTTGGTCAAACCTTTATATTTAACTGTAATTTAATTTTCCATTTATTGATTATACTCGAAAATTACGTCAAGTATTTTGTTGTTTTATTGTGTCTTGTAGTTATATGAAAGACTTTAGTGTTATCAGTAAGGTAAGTCCGTTCTCTCAGGGAGATTCCTGTTTATCTACGTCATCTTCGAGCCAAGGGTTTATTTTTCTAAACAGGTGGCGCCTACATACTTTGAACCCTTCCTTCTCCGACCGACGCTGGTCAAACCCTTGTCTAGATACCTGGACCTTACTGGTGTTGTCGTTAGATATTTTTTTTTTGTGTAGGAAAAATTATTTCCTTCACTGTGTCGCCGTTCTTTTAGCTGGGCGTCACAAGTGTTTCAATATTATTCGATACAGTATTATAATGAGGTTTCTCTTCAAATTTGAAATTCTTTGACTATTCGTTTACACAAAAAATATAAATATGTAATACAATCATACTAAAAAATAATGTTGGCCCTGCTTTGTCCATTTTTCAACTCAATTTATACACTTTCAAAACAATTCTACAAATATTTCCCTTAAAGGAGATGCAAAAATGTAAAATACAACAATATTTTTATTTTGTTTTCATTGATTTTTAATAGTAATTCATCAGACATTTTTGGCTTAGAACATGTTTCTTTAAATTTTAACAGACCAAGTGGACATGAAAAAGGATACGAATATAAACAATACAAAAAGCAATAGGGGAAAAAAATAAAAAAGAAACAATACAAACATACAAATACTAGGAATAGGCGAAACTAAGAAAAAGGGCAAAGGAAATTTATATTTAACAAATAAATATATATTGCACTACTCGGGAGTAGACCCAAAACAAAAGGCGAAGGAGGCAGTAGGTATAATAACCACCGAAGAAATAAATAAAAGAATAATAGACGTTAAGGCAATAAGCTCAAGAATAATAGCAATAATCTTAAAGCTAGAAGTTACAATTAACATAATCCAAATCTATGCACCAGTAGAGGGAACCGCAGAAGAAGAAATGGCAGACTTCTATGCAGACCTACAACCAAATACAAGACGAACTGAGAGAAGAAAACCAGAAATCGATAATAATGGGCGACAGTGGGAAAAGACCAAAACAGAGGAATGGGATGTATGGGCGAGTATGGAGAAAAAAACTCAAAATAGGAACGGAATAAAAATGATCGACTTCTGCAGAAGAAACGACCTACTAATTGGAAATACGATATGGAACCAACCATTAGAGCACAAATACACATTTATAGCAGCAGAACGCAACGCCAAAAGTATAATAGATTACATAGCCTTTACACAAGACTTAACAGAGCAAATACAAAAAGTGGGAAAAAGGAAAGAAGCAGAAATTGGAGGAACCCAGCACAGATTAGTAACAACAGAATATCAGGCCAGATTAAACAACCAAGAAACAAGAAAATATATTAATTTGGCAATACACAAACTTAAAAGTGCAGAGAGTAAAGAAAAATATCAGAAAGAAACGGACGAAGAATTTCAAAGAAAGAGGAAACTAAAGACAGCGTGGACACTAGAGGAAAGATGGAGAGAATTCAAGGAAACAGTGAAGAAGGCAGCGGAAAGAATATGTGGGATAAGAAATCACAACAAACACACGAAAACGTCAAACTGGAGGAGTGAAGATATAAGAGGAATGGTAAAAGAAAAGAAGATAGCATGGAAACGATATATCCAAACAAAAGAAACGAGAGAGAAGGAGGATTACGAAAGGAAGAGAAACATAGTAAAAGAAGCAATTAAGATAGCAGAAAGGGAATCCTGGAAAAAGATGGGAGAAGAGATAACAGAATTACACAAAGCAGACACCAGGAAATTTTGGACGAGAATGAAAAGAATAAGGGGAGATAAAAGGAAAAGTATAAAAGCAATAAAAAACGAATAGGGACAAGTACAATAAGACATAAAGGAAATATTAGAAACATGGAAAGATTTTTACAAAAGAAAGTACTATGCGAAAACAGAATCAGAAGCCGGTATAAATCGGGAACAAATAAACCAGGAACAAACAATCAAGAGGGACGAGGTAGAGGAAGCAATCCAAAAAATAAAAATTGGAAAGGCATGTGGAGAAGACGATATAGCACCGGAGACGTTAAAGGACTTGGGCCAAAAAGGAATAGACTGGTTTTGGGAAGAAAAGAAAATACCAAGAGATTGGGAAAGTAACCTTATAATACCAATTCATAAGAAAGGAATACAGACGCAGTGCGAAAACTACAGGCCAATATGCTTGGCCCAAGCTAGTTACAAAATTTACACAAAAAAACTAGAAAAGAGGTTAAGAAGCCAGACAGAGCTAAAAATAGGAGAAGAACAGGCAGCATTCAGACCAAATAGACAAACGACAATATATATACTATTAGAAGCATAATAGAGATAACTAAACAGGAACCATGTAACGATTTCCGCGCCTAATAAAAGGCAACCCTTAATACATATTTAGTTATTCACATGCTTATAGGAATTTTTATTATTTCGAAGTTACCTTTTCTGTCAAGTCGACGCAAGGCGTTTTGGAGTTTCAAAAGTTGAGGGGGAAGGAAATTCTAAAAGACGGTTTCCGTAAATAGGACAGTTTAGTATTGTCGGATGTAAATTCGTGAATAGTGATCTATTATTAGTAAATCGTTTGAAGATTTGGAACTTATTTTCCGATTTAGAGTCGCTACACGCAGGAGCTCATTTTCCTATAGTTGGAGGAGAGCAAAACCTCCAGGAATTAACTTTCCGATCTAGAGATTTTTCCGGTCAAGAAGATAATCTTTTTGTATGCCAGTTTCCATCAACTGGTGAGTTAGTTAATTATAGAAAAATTTGTTCAGTCGTAAGTCTTCCCCGAACTTTAATATTAATTTCTGATGTATTAATTTACGCAAAATTCGCTCGGTGGGGGGGGGTCAACTAAATACGCATATATAAACGAGAACCTTGGGAAAGTTTTACAAGATCAACCGCTTGGCTTCAGTGATAAGAATTTTTGGAACCTGGCCGCAAAAATAGTCATTTCCACTGCAACAAGGGAAGTGATTTTAATATTATTTCGCTGTAAACTGTCACTACGTGTCCGTTATCTATAATTGCATTATCTGCGAGTCAGAATAATTGATCGATTACGTTAAGGGATTGTAATCTTGGGGGTATAATTGCGGGAATTTCTAGACGTTAATTAATATTATATAATCAAATTTAGTGGGAAAACAATTTTACGTACATTATATATATGGTGCTCCAAAAGTGGGATTGTATTGCGTTTTCAGGGTTTTGATTGCGGTAAGGTTTTTCTTGCCGGTTTACGATTACGCATTTCCACGAACTGCGGAGGCCTCCTTTTTCGTATTCTGCGCTAAAATTCTGTTAATATAAGTTTATTCTGGGGAGCGCAATAATTGTCCTGACTTTGTTTGAGTCCCGCCCGGTTAATTTGTTTATGTTATTACCTGAACGTAAGATTGGGACTGCTATTTACAATCTTATTTATTTTTGCAGAATTATAACTTGGGGATTTGTGTCTTATTTTAATTAAAAGAGAGTTAGGGTGCAACTTGTCTTATTTTAAGACGAAATATGTAGAACTAAGTCTACGTAAACCACAGATAGGAGATATAAAGGTAGGTAATTATCTATCTTGGGGTCCGACTTCCCATTTATCATCTCGGACGAAGTTAGTAAATTATTAGTCGGTGGCGCCTATAAATTAATTGTTGGAACCTACTCCTTCTTCGATTGGGTTTCCGGGATGCTAACATTTGTCAACTTGGTAATTTTCTACCTAAGCAGTGGCGTAGTTGCGAAGTGTTTTTTTTTTGTAATTCAGCTAATTTTTTATGTAGTAAAGATTAAAGGCGTAACAACCAATAATGGAGATAATAAAAATGAAGCAAATAAACTGGTGTGCACACATAGTAAGAATGGAACCCAAGAATAACAACGAGAATAATGGAAGTGGGAAAACCAATCAAAAAACAAAGAGGCAGACCCAGAAGAAAATGGATGGAACAAATCAAAGAAATAGGGGCAGAAAGGGGAGTGACAATGGAGGAATTGAAAACAATAGCGAGGGACAGGAAAAGATGGAAAAAATGGGTACAGGACTAGAGACCGCCATTCGACGCCCGAAAGGGCACTAAGGATTAGAGAAGAAGAAGAAGAACAGACAAAGTGTTCAAATTTCCAAGAATTTACAAAGTAAATTTAATTTGAGAAAGAACAAAATTGTATACTGGCATATCTTTATGGTGGCATTTCATATTTAACATATGTGTGCACCAAAATGGCAGACGAGTCAGATGTTCTATATATAGGGTACAGAACACATAACCGCATAAAAATTATTCATTTGAGGTTATGTCAGTGTGGGAAAACTGATGTAACTGCCGCATATTAATAGATACGCTTTAAACATTTATGTAAAAAAGCTTTCATTTTTGTTCACTCTTCATATTGGATTTGTAAATAAAATCTGTCATAAACAAACATAACCTCCACAAACAAAACCATTTGTGGATACCCAGTTCAGAGTTTGCTAATATCATTAACATGAAACCACTGATTATCATAATATTAGTAATTATGTTGAAGTTCAATACTAACGTGTTGTGGTCGTGCTGGATAGGAAAAAGTAACAGTTTTGAATTCAATATCGCCTTTCAGGATTTCATGAGGTATTATTTTGCCTCCATGTAAACTCATAGTGGGGTACATATCGAGGAACTGCAATAATAGATCACAGAATTTTAATATTAAAAGCTATTTTATAAAATTTCACCTGGAAAACTCGAGCTCCAGATGCCAGCCCTCTAACCACACTTCCAAAAAGCAATGAAATCTGGGCAAGAGAGCGTTGGATGGTTTGAGTGGCCATTAGGTATGCCATTAACTGTCCGGCTGACAGCTGATTTGTTGATAGCAAGTAACCACCCATGTAGAGAGTAGCCAACACCACGCTGTAAAAAGTAATATCGTAACTAAACTACAAAGCTTTAATATTAACAAAATGTTCTAGAACACTTTGCCCTAGAGTTTTAAAAATGGCTGTTGGAGGGGATACAAAGTGAAGTTATCAAACTTACTATATCGCCTTTCAAATTAAAAAAATTCTAATGGTTTTATACTTAATTTCATGAAACAAACCTATTTAAAAACATGTTAGTCCCAGCCTGGAACAGACCAATGCCAAAACCCAAATGCTCATTCAGTTCCATTGCCAATTCGGCTTCTCTTCTAAATAACTCTAGCTCTTGGTCCTCCATTGCAAACGCTCTAACAGTTCGCATGTTGCTTACAGCCTCGTCTGCAACTGCTGTTGTCTTTTCAACCTGAACAAAATATACATACATACATATACCATAATTATTCGACAAAGAAAACCTACTTGTGCTTGAGCTTTCCGCGATATCTGCCTTAGCAAAGATCCAATTGCTGTACCCAAGCTAATAACAGCTGGAATACACAATAATGTAATGAATGTCATCTGTGGTGAAATAACGATTAAGGAAATGGCACAGCCTATTATTTGAGTACTTGCTCGCAAGCCACCAGATATTGTCTGCTTGAAGCTGCTTTTAAAATCTTGAATGTCAGAAGTTAGTCTAAAAATAAGCATACACTACAAGAAATGCATGAAAATAAACATAATAGAAAGAGTTTGAAGGAAAATACCTGTTCACTATCTCGCCTGTCCTGTGTTGATCAAAGAATGCTACATCTTGTCTTAATATAGAGGCAAATAAGTCAGTCTTGAGGTCATAAGCCACTTTTTCTCCAAGATGCGATAACATGTTTATGTAGAAAAATGTAAATGCAGACTAGAAGCATCAATACTTGAAGAATTCAATTATAGTTAGAGCACCAAATTATTTTTACCTGTGCAACATACATGGATATTAGCTTCAGGGCAGGTGCCCTCATTTCTTTTAAAAATAGTTCGCTGTCGTGGCTATCAGTAAATCTAGCGACTACGTTTACAACTCCGCCCATTATTTGTGGAATTTCAATATTTAATATAGCAACTGCCATAGCACCCTAAAACATTTCCACATAATACCAAGACAATTTAATAAACACCAAGATGTATTTTTACCAAAATTGCTGCAACTAAATACCATATATGTGGTTCTATGTATTTCCAAAACCTTTTCCAATCAAACTTTAAATCTTTGTCGTCAACAATTCGGTAACCTGCTAGCCTCGTCTTTGTAGGTTGGCACAGAGCTACATTATTATTTAAGGATACCTTCAAAAGCGTTCCACAAGTGAATGTAAATCCAATTTTTGTCAACGTCGAAAATGTAAATGTATGCTTCGGGTTCGTTTTACTGGTGACTTGTGTAGAATGAGGATGCGAGCGGATGCTTCGAAGACTTTGCGGTTTAAATACATTGCTTTGGGAGAGCAAGGACCGCCTAAAATTAAGATTTTGATTAACACAAGTGTACAACATAACCTATAAAATAAGGAAAATGTAGATTATTAAGCAAATTTAGTTTACTTCAACGTAAGCTGGATATTTGATGAACACTGGAATAGCCTCCACATACTGTATTAATACTGAAATATCAAGTTTTATTCATAGTTAATTAATTGAAATATTACACAAGCACCAAAGGTTAATTTTAAATTTTGGGATTTTAGTCAATGGGATTTTGATAAAATAGTTAAAGTACGTTTCCCAAAAAATAAATTATCAGATTTTTAGTTGAGAAAGTTTATGATTTAATTTCAATTTCAATTTAAACTAGCTTTTTTTGCCATTATAAATATAATCCCTTGTATTCATTTTTATCACATATGTACTTTTAACAGAAATGATTAGAATGGAGTCCAAATTATTTTTGTAATTTAACTTTGTACCGTGTTTTTTGCCATTCACTCATACTACCCCCGCCCCCGAACCGCTTTAGCATTACGAGGGGGGGGGTTGTCCCTTAAGGGGCCCATAGACTTCGGTTATTTTTGCCAGTTTTGCCCAAACGGGTAAAACTGTTCGGGTAAAACCGATAATATGTGGCTAAAATCTGTCCATCTTGCCCGCGGTTAAAAAATCTGTCGGAGCTTGAATTTTTACCCGCGCAGTTCGACAGGTTCGTGCAAGTCTGTCAATGTATGGTGCATACCGTCTTGAACGAGTCGGTTTATTTCAGTGGTGTTCGTGTGTATTTAAAATACAATTGACGTGCTTTTGTCTTAATTATTATTAACTATGAGTGACTTGAGACAATATAATAAACAATTCATCGTAGAATTTATAGAACTTTACAGAAAATTCCCATGCCTATGGAAAGTCAAGTCATCAGACTACAGTGACCGAATAAAAAAAAATAATGCATACGAGGAACTAGTAGTAGAAGTCTATGGGCCCCTTAAATAATTAAACCAATCGCCTGGTTCCATCTTTAATTCATTTAACAGGTTTACATGAGAAAACTGATTTCTTTTCAAAAGCCACTTCCTTGCCCATTTGGAACGGTTCTTTCTTTTTCATTTTACAGCTACCGCCGCCGCCACTGCTAACGCAAGTGTTCGAGTGTTCATCTCGAAAGTTTATCAAAAACTGCCGTGTAGGAACGCAATGAGTGGACACTGACGTTCATCGTTCTTGCACGAACAGTTTTACCCCTTCGGGTAAAACTGTGTGAAAAGAACGAAGTCTATGGGCCCCATTACACCTAACCATTCATGCAACAATGGCACCCTAAAACTTATATATATCATATATACGGGTGTCTTTTAAATTCTTAAAAGTTTCAGGTAGAATTTTTCCTTTATGAATGCTTAATACAAATCTTCAAAAAAAGTAGGTATTTGGAGCTTAGTTGTCTTGTACGAGAGTGTTAAAGTTCATATCTTTAAAACAGAATTTCATGGAAACAATAACGAGAACTTTAATGTTGCACGTATCTGCCGATAAGTGACTGACTGCCACTTGATTATGTAAAGATTAATATTGAGTTGACGCTCTAGTTGCTCTTCTGGAAGTACTGTTAAAAATGATAAATTTCGTAAAT
>JABXWE010004251.1:0-25086 GCA_014611495.1 Limonius californicus
CCTTTTTTTTTTCTCACACATTCGTACTACCGTTCCCCCCCCCGGAACCGCTTTCGCATTACTTCAGGGGGGTGCGGGCGTCCCTTACATACTAAACATTCATGCAACATGCACCCTAAACTTAACTAAGCAAATGCGGTCGCCCCAGTCGGGATTCCATCGCCCCAACGGAGCAACTGCATTTACTGTGACCTCGAGTGGCCAATGCGTTCTCGCACTCGACCACCGCGGTCCCATGTAGTTGAGTACCTATATTACTAAAATACAATTGTTATAACTATGAAATGCACCATGAAATCGATTCACTACAAGCAAATATTATAGATGTATAAACGTAATATGTAGATTCTTCTTAATCTTTCATTTAGACTTTAAGTCTGTTTTTCTTCACACGATTTAAGGGGATTCTTCTGAGGTTTTCCAGCTGTCGGCCCAATTTTTCGCCGGCCTTTCAGGTTGTCTTCTGCCCAGTGGTTTTAATTCCCTTGCTATTTTTATTAAACAAGTATCATTTGCCCTTCCATCCTTTTCTTCTCTGTGTAATAAACTTTCCTATATCGGTTATCCTACATTCCTCCCTTATTTCATTATTTCTAACTCTAGCTGCTCTTGTTTTTCCAACTATTGATCTCAATACATTCATTTCCGTTGTTCGAAGAAGTTGTTTCGTTTTATTAGTGTCCGCGCGTGTCTGCTCCGTAAGTCAGTATAGGTCTCACTTTGGTCTTACTTTCGGTCGTCATGTGTTTATTTTTCCAACCTACATCTCTGAGGTTTCCGGCAACTCTAGCTCCTTTCATCGTCTGTTTCTTTATTTCATCGTTTAAGTTTTTATTACTTGAGATTGTTGTGCCAAGGTAATTAAATTGCATTACTTGCTCAATCATATTTCTTTCGATTTCCAGTTTACACCGCAATGGATTTTTGGAGATTGTTAGTGACTTGGTTTTGCTGATTGACACTACCATGTTGTGTTTTTTGCTGTGGTGGCGAATGTGTGTAACAGACCTTGTAGATCATTTTCACTATTGGCTATCAGAACAATGTCGTCAGCATAGCGTACAAAGTGTTCTTGTTGCCTAATCGATATCCTGGGAGAGGTCGAACTTTATCGGTAATCTTATCCATGATTAAATTGAATAGTATAGCTATAGGGCTTAAGGAATCCCCCTGTCTTACTCCTTTGGTGGTTTTTATTTCTGTTGTACGTATATTCGTTTTCTACTGTTACCTTAGTTTTAGTGTCTGTATTAAGATCTTTTATTATGTTAATTATGTTCTGTGGTGTATGCTTTTCTTGTAGAATTTCTAATATATCTGATAATTGTGCTCGATCAAAGGCTTTTGTCAAGTTTACAAAACACATAAAAGCAGGCCTCGTGAATTCGGTCGCTTTTTCAGCTATTTAACGCACCACGAACACCGCATCTACCGTTGACCGCTTTCGTCGAAAGCCTTGCTGCTCTTCAGATATGTTAATATAAGGTTGCAGTTTTTCTAGTATTACTCTGGTAAAGAGTTTTTGTGTCGTACTAAGGAGAGTGATTCCTCTGTAATTATTCGGGTTTTTCTTTTCGCCTTTTTTATAGATTGGTACTGTGATGCTGACTTTCCATTCGGATGGGATTTTTGCTTTTGTAAGAATAGTGTTGAATAACTGTCTGATCTGTTTTACTGGTGCCTCTCCACCGTACTTTAGAAATTCATTCAATATATTGTCTATTCCGGCTGCCTTTTTATTTTTTAATTGCTTATGTGAATTTCTTACGTCATCGTCTGTTATTTAAACAGCGTCCGCTCTTCCTCCAGGTCTTCGATGGCCTGTATGATTTGTACATTATTCTCCTCTTTATACAGTTCGTTAAAGTATTCTGCCCATTGTTCTTTTCTTATCCGGTTAATCTGTACTGTGTCGCATATTTCTAATTTTCTGTCCCTCGGCATTTTCCATACACGTTTTTGGGTTTCGTATAGGTCTTGTTCCATCTCTTTCATAAAGTTCTCCCAGTAACTTTCTTTTATTTGCTAATAAAGTTTATACGCAGCGTTATTCCTTTTGGTGATATCTTTTACTTCGTCATGGAACCATGGAGCTCTATTTCTTCTGTTTGGTGGTTTTTTATTTCTCTCTTCCCTATTGCTTCTTCTGCCGCCTTTTCGGCTTAGACCGCGTCGTCATCTGAGAATTACACCCAGCATTATCAGGTAAGGCCCGACCTGTAGCTTGTCTGTCTTTACAAGCATTTGCTCTAGAAGTTTGAGCAATATTTGTTCGTAGGCCCTGTCTGCCTAAACTGGGCACTGTCTATTAACTCTGAAGATGCAAGCTGCAATGTCTTGCGAAACATTAGTTTGTATGGGTTCACAAACAGCTAACATGCATAAGCCGATTAAGTATTATTGTCCTGGCAAATAAAATACATTAAGATCAAATCCTTGTCCGCCCCATGATTTGTATAATCTAAGCACATGGCCCTGTTTAGGCAGGCACGAACAAATATTGCTCAAACTTCTGAGCAAATACTTGTAAAGGTAGACAAGCTACAGGTCGGCTCTTAGCTGATAATGCGTGTAGTGTAGTGTAGTGTAGTTCCCTAAGGACGACGCGGTGTAAGCCGAAAGTAAATTGTAATATTGACATGTATATAGTTTCTAATAAACAGAAACTGTTGAATGCAGGCGGTTTTTTCGCTTATTTTGCAAAACACTATACGCTACAATAGAATCAAGAGAACTTAAGATCAACGAGGCTATGAAAAATGAAAGTCCTGTCTTAGCTCGGTTCTTATCTACTTCTTCTTCTTCTTCCTTTTCATCTTTTTATTATTATTGTTCTTCTTCTCTATATATGCCAAAGACCTATTAATAACCTACAATTAGCAGATTCAGTGAACCCTCTTTGCACGTATTCGGAGCTAGAGATTAACCTAACTCGTTGAACAGAGAAGAGACCTTCCACTACATGGTTTACGATCGTAAAAGATGTTCGCATGATAATCGGACCGACGGCTTTACGTGACCTCCGAAGCACGACCGATTGCCTATGTCTACCAGCTCAAGTATTGACCAATAATTGGATTCGTGTAACTAGCGTAATTATTTGTAATTAATTTGTAATTGTTTTTTTTAATTTACAGTCAAAAATAGCACTCTTAATTATGTTTTTTTCTATTAAAATCGTTAAAATTTGTAGTGTCAAATAGTTTAAACTCCTGAATCTTAATTGCTCACCATTGCAAATATCTGTTTAATTTTGATGACATCAAATTTATCTATAATATCCTACGATTTGCGAAAAATGGATTTATTATTTTATAAACCAATAAAATAATTCTATTGGAAACGCCAAAATTCGCATTTTGTTAATACATGCTACAGGCAGTTTCAAACCCATTCCATGGGAAAAAATGTAGATTGGAAGAAAATCCCCTTTTGCTTTTCTATTTCAGAAACCCTTTGGGCACTAAGCCAGTTTGTTATCTTATATAACAAATAGAGCGAGGTATGTATTTAAAAAATTCTACTTTTCTGCTTAATTAACTGAGTTCAACAGATTACAATGGCCAGCAAAATATTAAGTGGCAAGGACGAAGCTTAAGTAATGCGTATTTTTAAAGCTCCTTTAAATATCCCCGTGGGGGTCTATAGTTTATTTTTGTAATTTTGTAAATATTAACAATGTTAACAAATTCCTTGATGATATTTAATAAAATATAAAATAAATCAGCTAAAGAAAAATGAAGCACGGTTTGTAAATTTTTATAAGGGGGGGCATCTGGAGTAATAAATTAAAATTAATTTCAGAGCGTTTGCATAGGTTTAACTAATGGACTTTTGGCTGTTTACGAAATGAACCTTGAATGTAGAACAAATATAGATTTTGAAATCATAAAATTTTAATTGTGCTAATAATGTTATTATTTTCACTCCTACAGCAAACGGAAATTTCAATTATATTCAAATCGTATGCAGGCTGATTCAGAGAGAACCCACACCGTGGGAATTTCGTTTACCGTCTAATGAAGCATACTGAAAAAATTTCTATATTTGTTTTAAATTCGAAGTTAGTATGGCTTTTTAAATATATTTAATTGGACTAATTTTCATGCTAGCTGACAATAGTTGTGGTCAACATTACAATGATAATGTAAATAATTGTGTGTATTAAGTTAAAGATGTAAGGAAAATTCTGATAGTTATGTTTTTGGCATATATGTATTATAATGACAAATTAACTTAAAAAATATTGAAATTATTATTTGAATTAATTATTTGCAGATTTATATTAGAAAACTATTCTATGTGCAGTGAGGCTAAAAGTAAACAGAGCAATACGTCTTGTACAATAAAAAATTTTCGTTGCGACCAATTGCTATGGTAACATGTAATAAAAATGTTTTCAAATTAGTAAGGCCTATGAAAATTTTTTTCATGGCTGATGTGACTTGTAGAACTGTAAACAAATTTAAACAACTGTCAAATTAAAATAATTTATTTACCTATCAAAATCTGTTTAATCTGGTTGTTCTAATTTGTTTATTTTTTTACTAATAAAATGTATTACGATGAGATACGCTTTGGGGTTACGTTCACTTTGCTTGTGTATAAATTCGATAAATAAACACAAGGTACGGCCTGTACGTAACATGACAGTTACCCCATGCCTTGTAGCACTCACAGCCAACCCTAATTTGAAAACATTATGATTGCTCGTTATATAGGAAGGTAAGATACTACTACGATTTATTTCTCTATTTCTGGGCCTCCATCTACGGTATACGTTAATATTAACGCCATTAAAAATAGAGTCGGATAAGAGTCTCGCCGCTAAAAATAGCGTCGTCGCAAATAGTGCCTACCAAATATAGCGCCGACAAGAATAGCGCCGGTCGAAATTGTCGCCGTCTAAAATAGCAATTTTACCGTGTTCCTAAATGATGCATGTGCAGTTGAACTTGTTGGCGCCAGTTTGGACATCCTGTGCAATTGCTTCCACTACAATTTTGGACAAAAATGTTGATAAAACACAAGTACATCTAACTGAAGTAATATACCGGGTAAATAGAGTGGCGCCGATTCTACCTTCTCAGATACTTTTAAATGCGGCATTTGGGATTTAGAAGATAGTTTGTGTCAACTGTTGTAGATTACTGTCATTAAGACATTAATTTGTTTAGTTTACATTAATTTTTATAATAATTAAACAACCGATTCTCTATGTACCACCACTATATGTAATAATGACATCCCACAACGATAGTCTAAATATGTTGTCCATTAAATTAGCTTTCAGCTGATATAGAATACCGAAACCTAAAGTTAATTAGTGCAATAGTTTAAGTAAGTTAAGCGGTTACCAATTCTGCAATATTAATCTGTTTGAAAGTTTTGTTAAAATATAGTGTCTTGCTGTAGGTATACAAAAACCATAATTTTGCAGTACTGAGATACCAGCGTTTCTGATATTGCCCATATTACTTTCTATTAGTGTACAGGTTGTATTTTATAGGATCTCATAAACATCAGACAGTTTTATTCCAAATTGAATGTTCTGTACTTCTATCACTTTTTAATTATTTTCAATTTCTATTAAGATTAGAATAGATTGGTCCACGCTGTGTATTTTTTAAATGTAGGTTTGGGTATCCTTTATATTTAACTAGATCATTGTTTCTATCTTTTACGTAGAGCAATGCAATAGCGTTTCTTATTTGTAGTTTCTAAAAACATTTCTTTACGCCCAGAATTTCGAGTATATTTTTATCACTCGTATGTTAATAAAGTTACTCTTTTTTGATATTATTGTACGTGGTCCTCATGTTGATGTAGGGTGTGCGGGTTTAACTCCACGTATGATTGAAAATAAATACGCGAATGTATTTATGGACACCATAACCCCAAAAATATGCAAAATGTGATTCGTCTAAGATAAGATTACCATTAAATTTATTTGAAGTAAACATCCTGCAGTTCGCTTAAATAAAATAATAGCAATAAGTAGTTCAAAACTACTATATTCAAAAACGGATTATCGAATTTTACAAAAATTTAAGATATAGAAATGTATTTAAATTTATGGAAGTAGTAGGGTTCAATATTTTGATGTCGGGAAAACCGGAGTTTCTAGCTTCACAATTAAGACCGCTATGAAGTATACTCGTATTGTTTAAAGACCATCATCTAAACTAATTTGCTGGCCTCTACACATTTGTCGAACATATTTATTTAGGACAGTGTTTTTTAAATGTTTTGTTACTGTTTATTTTGAATATATAATTACTACTATTGATCTTTACAACAAAAATCATCTATTCATGATTCAAAACAATTTGCAACTATTTGTGCCGCCCATATAACCGGCCGTCTACGTATTAAACACGCATTTTCTTCCGGTTAGAAACCATGCTGATTACGGAAACACTTTTTTGTTGTTGTTGTTGTTGTAGTATCGTAATAGTATCTATAGACTAATATAATAGAAAATTCAACTCGGATATAGCAATATCTTGGGGGAAGTTGTTCGTTATATATGTTAAATGTACTCGTAATATACATGTAACTTAAAAATATTTATGATATTAACACTACAATACCATTTTCATTAGAAAAAAATATACATGTTTACACCTTAGAAAACGTTGAAATTTTTAAAATAGCCACTGTCTACTAAACAAAATCAACATAAATTTAGCTATTTTTTTATAAGTCGTCTATTATTTACTTTTTTGTGTTTGTGTTGTCATGTTATTAAAAAAAAGACGGCAATAGTTTAAATACCAAAAAATTATTATATATTTAAGGCATCGGTAAAAATTATTGGGGTTCCGTATTAAACAGATAAATACCGATGCATATACTGACATTCATTCAGAAAAATTCCAGAATCGTATCCTTTATTTGAATTATAATCCAAACAGATAATTGTAAATAAAAGTTTGCTTGGATGTACTACACATATTCTAATTTTTGCTCGGTTCCGGGGCCAGTAATTGCTGTAAACGAGAAATATAATACAGTAAATAATGCAAATGTAAGTAATTAATATTAAACGCTCGATATATCTAGGGTTCTCGTTATCCCAGCCGAATTCGACTGTAGTTGGTACAATAAAATATTTAAATTTATAAAAAGTATCCGCGGACGGAACGTGAAACGTCATAGTCCTTTGACGTGGCCATTATTTGTTGTCTTTTTTGTGTCATTATAATATCGGGAATAAGACAGAGTAAAATGCAAGGTCAATTTTTTAGGGAAATTATTATGGTAATATTAAAGTTCGTAGTGTTTGCTTCCAGTGATTACGTGATTAGTGGTGTTTATCGATTTGTATTAAGGAAGGGTTTGATTAGTAAATTTATTTAGTGGTATAGCAGTGCGCTACAGATGCATGTAATACATATAAATCATTGACAGCGTTTTCATCCCACTGCTGGGCATCGGCCTCTTCTCTGCCACGTGTTTCTCCTCTGCACTAGGGTACAAACACGGGGGACCTACAGTTTAACGTCGAATCCGATCGACAGACATTCCAGAGAAGGTTTTTAGCATCAAAATCTCACGGTTGCAGCACAAGACTTTGATATGCTACTGCTACTTGGTAATACTTTCGGACCCAAACCAGAATCTACGTTTTACTCAGAAAGCGGGCGCTCTACCAACTAAGCTATCACCACACTACATACATATAAATAATATGTCGTAAACCTATTTATTCTCTACATATTGTATATAATAGTTAAATACGAATTGCAAGCCTTAGATTTTTGTTCTTTTTTAGTTCCGAGAAGAGGCATTTGGCTACCAATGGTTCTAAGAGTAGACCGAAATTTATAGTAGATAAAAATTTCGTGAGAGGAAATATATACCAGTAAAATACCATTAAATTCAGAAAACTATAAACCACACAGGTATTATGCAATTATAGGTTATGTTTAAGAAAAAGAACTGTCACTAGACTAACGTCACACAAATGGCGTAATTTTTAAAATTGATAATTTAAATAACTTTTTGTTGTTGAAGTGGCATTTATTGAAAACGTAAAGATATATACCCCGTTTTATGCTAGAGAATTTAAATTTAAAATTTAAATAATTGTTCAACGACTGTATTGCATAGAAATCCTAACCCTAAAAATATGCAAAATAGATTTCGCTCATCAGAGTGGAGTTTAATTAAAAGTTATATGGTGGGGTAAACATAAAATAATTGTAAATGAACGTCAAAATCAAAAATGTAGAAGAAGAGACTTTCATACTGCACCCTGTATAAGTAATAATAATAATAGTATAGTTGCTCTTGTCCTGGCAAGAATGGTGAATTAGTTCGTTATGGTTTACGATGCCCTTATGATTTTTTCTCAAGTTATCTATTTTTAGAGCGAGTTAAACAGGAGGAAGTAAGCCGCAACGTTGTTTCCACCGAGAGCACCATCGGGTGTTTTAAATTCTCGCACACGTATGATGAAAGTCAGTTCACTTTTAATTAAAGTGTATTAAATGTTTGAAAGGGGTGTCGGCGGGTTTCCACCCCCTTGAGGGAGCAGAAACGGCAATATGATTACATCGTATATAACTTGAGCAGAGGGGCGGGTGGGGTGTATTATTTATTCGTTTTCATGGATTTTTGAGATTTAAATCGACGCGGGACTGTCCCATTTCGGT
The DNA here is from genome assembly GCA_014611495.1 of Limonius californicus. Taxonomy (NCBI): domain Eukaryota; kingdom Metazoa; phylum Arthropoda; class Insecta; order Coleoptera; family Elateridae; genus Limonius; species Limonius californicus. The sequence continues at coordinate 8,661 of JABXWE010004251.1, forward strand.
CTCCTTCGCGCAGCAGGGGGAAGAGAATGTCGGGGGGCCTCCGGTCGGAGCGCTCTATTTGGATTCGCGCCGTTAGCGTACCAACACGTTCACCTGTGCCCGGAATCATGCTGATCGTGACCACGCGCCCGGACTTGCCCGGATTCGTATACTAATCGCTCCCGTCTCTCGTCTGTGACTACTGTGTGGTTTAGTGCCGCTTGTTTTCCGTTCATATCCCGTGGGACTACCTGCATCAGCACTGGAACATCTAATGCCCATCGTGGCTTCTATCAACACCCTCATCGGCTCTTGTGAGAATATGGAGGCTACTTATTGCGTCGGCAATGATGTAGATGTGGGAAGAATGTTTGACCAGTACTTGTACAAGGTACGACCTTTAAAATAATCCTTTCAGGAAGCGACCGGAATTTTCCTCCTCGCTATTTAGCCGGGACGTACTTATATTCTCCCGGCAACTTCTTACTAAAACTGGTGATTTGAGTTCGCTAAACTTTAGATTAATGTTACGAGGAAAGTTGCGCAAAACTTTTTAGCTATTTGGCAATTTACATTAAGTGCTTTTCTGCCTCGAGGTTGTTGGACTTTCTGGTAATAAGTTAGACGAAGACGGGACGTCCTATCAGATAATTGCATCGACGCGTTCATTAATATTGAGACCTCTCTTTTCCTGCGGATCGCACTTCGGGGGTTTCTAAAAGAGTCCGTCGAGATAATTTTGAGCGTAATTACTGACAAGATTGATAAATCTTTGAAGCGAAATCACACGCCCCAAAAATAAACTTAATTTATTGCACGAGTGGTTTCTGGTAGGTATCCAATTACGCCTTTTTTTCCGCGCCTCCTCCCGATCCGCATGCGGGAGTGTTTACCTTCCTACGGGAAAAAAACAATCCGAGCGTCGATTTCCATTTCCGGATTCGCCCGGAATCAGAAAACGTACGTATGGACTGTTTAAATTCAAATCTTGTTCGAGATTGGAGACATGGAGAGAGTTGCGTGCGAGCAATAGCAAAAGGGGTTTACGATACGACGATATAAAAGTGTTACCTGTTAACATTGTAGGATTAAAAAGCTTTTCTGGTATAATTTCTCAAGATAGAATCAAAACGCCCTCGCTTAAATATCGAGTTCCGTTCGCATTCGTTAGCGGGTCCGTAAAATGCCTTATTATAACCAGTTTAGGTTTTTTTATGAGTTTTGTTCTTTATAAATTGTTCTTCGAGAACGGGTTTTGTATTTAATGTATACAAGAGGTTTTTGTTCTTTCGTTTAACCTTGGAATAGCGAATGCACGAAAGCGTTCCTCCGCCGAAGAAACAAACCCCCTTTCTTTGGCGGAATTTATCGCGCTACACCTTCCACCCCCTGTTTATTTTTCGGCATTATCTTGGTTCATGTTCCAGCTGGTTATTTACAGCCAGTATCAACTTGTAATTATACACCTGGTAGAGATTCTACACAAAGCAATTATCATAAATTAAATTATTATGTTTTCCCTATGTACCCTATCTCTTAGAAGACAAACGTTTGTTCCAACGATGTGGAATATTCTCTCCGACAATAAAACCAGTCGTGTTATTCTTGTTTAATTACACATCCTTATTGTTTTATGGATCTGTAATATTTCATTTATGACTCTAATTATAATTAAATCCCAAGTGGTTAATGCTTGATTTTAAATGTGGGTTGTTTAATGATTTATGAATTTAAGATATGCTTATTGCTTTTACTGGTTTGTTTTTATTACTCGCTCATTTTTACTTTCTTTAAACTAAAATAGATTTTCAATCGATTATACTTTATTATTTTCGTATCCCATTCAGTCTCCATAAAATTTTCTATAATTGAAACTACAGCAAACAAAACAATTCCCTATTTTTATAATATAATATTCAACTTCTATTTTTATTTTTTATACCAGTTCGTTAAACCACACAATTAAAAATTAACAACTAATCAGGGATTTCCATAATCAAAATTTATTTGATATAACCCAACCATACCAGTACCATAGTTCATCATCAAAATTAAAAACCTCTACAACGAAAATTAATATAGTTTCCTAAATAATTCCACCAGTAGAATTAATAAAATAATTCACACAAGTGGAGAGATAAACTCTATATTTATATATTTTCCGACGTGAGACTTAATAAATATCAATATTTATGCATCGAGATTACTTCATGTATTTTATCTGAGCTGTTTCAATTTGAATATTCTAGATTTTACTAGTTTATGGGAATCGTTTGAGATAAGCATAAAATTTCAACTATCATTATTTTTAAATTTGACGCTTAATTAAAAATGAATTGAATTACATAATTTGAATGGGAGCGATAAAAAAAGCTTGTTTATTCCGAGGAATAACATTTAAACAAGGAAGAGGAATTTGTTTTTTATTTTATTTTTTATTTATTTAGGTTTTTAAGTTTCTCTTTTTAAAAGTAGGTGGAATTATTGGGATGCCTTTTAATAGCATACATACCAGCGGTTAAAGAAACAGTTAGACTTAATTAAAATCCAATATTGCTATTAATTATTTCTATTCCAGATAATTCCTCGTATAATTGCCGACGGAATTTACATGAAAGGTCAGCGTTTTTGATGCCTGTTAATTAAAGTTTATGTATTTTTATAACTTGAGGAATTGTTGTGCTACTGGTTGTGCTACTTTTTATGCTACTTTTTTATGCTAATATATTTGTTTACAAGAAGCTAATTTAAATCGTCTCGCAAAAGTTTCTTTATTGAAGTGGTAACAGTTGCGAAAACTTTGTTGACTTTCGGGATTCTTCAGCTAGATGGGGTTAAAACCAAAATTAATTTTATGAAATCAACCATCAAAATAAAAAGTTTTCTCTGTAACATGAAGATTTTCTTTCATCTATGCAAGGAAAATTTACAAGCAAAATCAGCCCTGATAAGTAAATCTATAAAAATTAGTTAGTTTTTGTAGTTGGTATCAATTACGTACTAGTTTTAAGTATTGTTACATTGTACCGCATGGGGTGTGTAATTTTAATATAATAACACAATATATTATTAACTCATTTCTTTAATTGTAGTTTAGTCTTGCATATATTTTGAAAACTTATACATTTTCTAGTCATTTTCAGTAAGAAAGCGTTTAGCTCCTCGCAAAATCTGCCGCAAATTGTCTTTTAAGAATTGTAATTCCAATAAGGAACACGTTTTAGAATTTCTCCAAGTTGAATGTCTCAATTTGCGGTCTTATTTGTATACTACACATCTACCGCAGACGGTTTTACTAGTGCAGTATACATAATCATTAAATGGTTGGCATTTTTTTAGGTCTACTAACGTAATTTTTTGTATGATATACAGTTAATGTTAGGGAATTAACATACAAAGCACAAAAATGACTAGCAATCGACGACTTATAGGATCTATAATGCCATAATTATTATTATGTATTTATTTGGTTTTTAATTAACAGCTAAAGATAATTTTAATATTTGCAACATACTTTGTATGTACTAATGTATTTTTATTGATAACAAACACAGTCGTGATATCTCCGAAGTGCACTGTATATACAGGGTGATTCATGTAAGAGGACGCCCCTGAAACAATATGCAGCCCAATATACAGAACAACTTCTTTATCGTTTAAAACAATACTCTAATTGTAGAAAATGCTATATATCATACCTTTTTGTATTACTACATGATAATAATTGTTAGGTATTTCTTAATTGTTTTGTGTAATCGCTTATTTGATATCTACAATAAATAATGAGCATAATTACATATTAATGATAAACTAATAACACTTGTAATTTTAAAAATTCGAAGCGTGTGTCATTAATTATTATATAACGTTCAAATCGATTTAAAAACTGTTATCTAGGATTTCATAATTACAATACTATAATTTTAAATATCCAAGATGTCGCCGATATGTAGGTTGGGTTGCATACTTCTAAGTTTTTAGGGGCGGGCTCTTACGTGAAACACCCTGTATAGAATGTTGGACAATCATCGTTTTCTTGCTATTATTTCCGTATTTAATTATATTGTAGAAGATTTCAGGAAAATAAAATATAATTAGCGGCGTTCGTTTACGATTCTCGACAGACATAAAATTTTAAGGGCGTAAAATTACAGTCCTTATCGGGTAAATAAAAATCCGTCATAGATTGGAAGGAAGGCAGTGGGCTGCGAGTAAGGAGGCTGTTTATGTGTGCTCGTGTTTATTAACTGCTGAAATCAAATCAATCAGTAATTACATCTTAACGAGTTTGTCGAGGTTGTAACCCGACCTGTAACCTAAGCTGGGAGGGTGTAAGTGGAGAGTATGGACACAAGACCACCCGTTCAACCACAGCTGGAGACCGTGCATGTGCCATCGCTTAAGTCCAGCTCATTGGACCCTATAATCAGATCGGACCTGGTGCCAAGTCGATCCAGCTGGTGTTGATATTCGGTTACCATCTCACCCCATTAACCAAGATTACTTTATAGGCCGTTTTACTAGTGTCGTATAGATTTGTAGGGTTGTAAAGCGCGATGTTAATGGTTACGGATTTGGGAAATTTTGGGTTTTATTAATTCGCCCAGACTGAACCCCGCACGTAAAGGGTGGCGTGCTTGTTCGGATTTATGACGCGTTTATTTGAGGTAAATATTGAAAGCCGTGAATTTTTTTTCTAGGGGATGGTTTCGAGCAGGTATACCCGTTTGCCTAAAATTGCGCCAATAAAAATGATTTAGGGCACTTGGAGAACTTACAAATACACTTGTTCGGTGCGTGTCAGTAGCTAGAGGAATGTAAAGGGCCCAGGTATAATTTTTTTATGATTTTGGGTTTGGGTTAGCTGCTCTGTTTGGCTATATAGTTTAAAACCTGGCCGTAGACACAGTAGCGAAAACGCCTTTGAAGAGATCGTAAACCGGATTGGAAACCAAAATCTAGTGCAGCCTTTTTCGTAAACAGTCGCAGATATTACTTCCTTCATCTATCGGAAATAAAGGTAATTATTGTTTTTCTATTAGAGAAATGTAGCGTACCTAGTTAAGTTGTGATGACTTCATGGCCGCGACTAAAATCTACTAAAATTGGTTTTGCCATTCGTGGTTCTACATACCATATTTTTAAAGGGTTGTAGTTCGAAATACTTAAGTTGTAAGAATTCACTAAATGAAGTCCAAATATATCATAAACCTAGCCTATTTTTACACTACTTTAGCAGAATAGCAAGAATAGGCTAACATTAACGTAGGTTTATGATATATGCAGTTATACATTTTTCGATTATTTTTCACTTTATTACAATATTGGATATATTGTCTACTAAAAAAAATGTATGTAGGAAAGGCGCGTCTTAATGTAGCTAGGATTAAAATAGGAAGCGCTTATATTAGTTTCTTTTAAGAACTGTACTAGCCGCTTAAGGTTAATAAAATATAGCTAGAAATCAGCGGTTCCTAGCTTCTTGAGTAGAGTTGCAAATATGCCTAAAACTGCGCTTATTTTATGTATGTCGATAGCAAGAAGGACATCAAGTATAGTTTTTACTAATTTACAACCAATTTGGCTTAGCTCTTTTTGGCTTTGCAAACTTTAAACCTACAAATAAAAACAAGGAACTAACTACTTATGAATTGGAAGGCCCCTATTTATATTTGGCAAAATTGACCAGGTATATATTTTTGTGTCAATTTGAATACCTTTGTTCAACTTAGAAACTATTAAACTTGAATCCAAACACACTAGTATGGTTAAGGGAAGAGCCTTTAAGGTTTTAAATGACAAAAAAAGGAAAAAATCTTATCATCTATTAGTTTGATACCTATTCACCACTTTATCGAGATCTAAATACCTATCAAACTAATAAATAAATTGTTGAAATGATTAATCATATAAAAAGATGGGAGGGGGAGGGAGGATCCTTCTTACCATTTCCCAGAAACCGCTAGAGTGGAGTGGAGGGAGGAGCAAATGATTGAAGGACAGTCTGGAAAGGGGGCAACAATGGGGTGGAAAGCTTAGGATGGAGGAAAGGAAGGGGGAACGGGGGGCGAAAAAGATGGAAATGGGAGAAGGAAATAAAGAAGAGGAGGAGGAATTAAAAAACATAGCAAAGAGATTCAAGGAGGGAAAGAGGTAATGGAAGCAAATAGGAATAAGGATAATTTCCTGTAAAACACTCGTAAAAAGCTAAACATGCTATAAAAACAGATTGGAAAAAGTTTAAAATGTTGTTTTTTTGTACATACACAAGCTTACATTATATTTCTCGCGATACCAAACGATTTATTGCAATGTAATCTTTAATATTTACAAGATAATTTACGTATTTAGATGCACCTTAGTGGCTCTGAATTATCTTCATGTAAACATTATTGGTAGCTATATACCTGTAGGTACTTAAAACGATAGTTTAGTCCATAAGTGTTACGTGTGGTCTAATTTGCTACATGGGGTTGAGGCTTGGACGTTAAAGAAAGCACCTATGAAACGAATACAATCATTCGAAATGGGGACACTAGAAGACTTCTAAAAATATCTTGGACTGAAAGAGTGAGTAATGCTGAAGTATTGAAAAGAATAGGAAAGGATAGAGAATTATTAAGTACAGTTAAAAAAGGAAGAGCAATGGGAAGAAAGAGACTATCTTGGCTCCGAAACATAAGAACATGGACTGGAATGAACGTCGAACAACTCTTCCGAACTGCGAATAACAGAGAACAATTTAACCAGGTGGTCGCCAACCTCTGATTAGAGACGGCACTGGAGAAGAAGAAGAAAACGATAGGAACTCATAAAGCCTGTAAAAGCACATAACAAAAGTTGTTATGGTTGTAGCTTAGTTAGCAGAACGCTTGCCTTCTGGGCAAAACATCAATTATGATTGGGGCTCGATCTTCCAACATTATTATGACAGGTAATATAATTATTGAGCTGCAACCCTCCACACACAATTCGCCATTTCGGTTGGCAGTTGTGGGACCTTAATGCCAAAAACCTTCTCTGAAATTTCTATCGTTCGTGTTCAATGATAAATGTCTACCTTACTGCTGAGGAGAAGCACGTAACAGAGAAAAGATCTGTCCAAAAGAGGCGTAGAGGCTGTTGACGATATTTTTTCATACGACGTGCCACCCAAGATGTTATGAAAACCATGAAGTTCTTCATTTAACCTGAAATTTTAAAATAACTTTGCGGTAAACATGTTTACTAAAATCGTATGGCTTTTATCTGTCATATGAATTGCATTCATTTCTCAAACATTCCTAACTATACTTGAAAATGCAATGAAAACGAAATAGCCTGATATTAAATTTTTGTTTTGTACATTTATATCTTCCAGGATATTATTTATTTTCAATCACATAGAAAATGTGTATCTGAAATTAAACAACAAGAAAATAACATGCTACAAGGGGCTTTTTGTAACATTAAATATATTTTATACAAAACTTTCAACCATCTCAAGTTGCCTAAAATATGTAATTCAATACCCGCATACCCGAACGGACAAGGTAGCAGAAAAATACAGTAAATATTTTATGATATAGAAAAATGTGACATACGAAAGACACGCGTTTTTCTAATCAAATAAAGCGCTGATAAAACAGCTATCCTTCATTGCATCTGCTGAGATTTAAGAACTCATTTTTCCTGCTTTTCTGAAACTATGAAATACACCTAATAGTAGTAATGGATTTTTTTACATAGAGAAATAATAGTTTCGATTAACCCAGAAAATTCGTGATAAGTTTCTATTAAAAATTTGGCGCTTAGTCTTAATATGCGTAGGTACATGTTCATGCTGTAAAAACGGCTTTATGACATAGTAGTCTCAATCCAATAAATAATTGCAAGCTTATTATTCTGACATGGGTGCAATCAAATGTACCAATTATAACTGAATTAGAAACGGTTAGCTTACATTTCCTATGAACCATTAATCTATTCCTTTATTAAAAAGAAATTTAACGCCTTGTTGATTCGTTACAGCTATCTTTTTGTTTTTGTTAGGTTAACGTGTGGAATTTGCGAATACTAAAAAGGTAATTCCTATAAAAATTCGCCAAATTATTAGGTGTATCTATTTTATTTTTTTTTTGTTTGTTTGATGCTGTACAATATAAAAACCGTAGAAACAATATTATATACATTTTTGAAAATAGATTTAATTACAATTTTAAATACAATTTAAAATTGTAGTTACACAATCATTCGCATTTTCTCTTTTTTGCAGTTAATGTAATTTTCAAACAATTTTTGTTCAAACAGTATGTCTATCATATTAATGGGAATCTTGTCCAAACATAAATACTTTGCAATAAAAGCTCTGCCCACCATTACTAGCTGAAATTGATTAGAATCAGACTGTAACATCAGAATCGACTGTGTAATTGTTGTGATTAAACATTATTAACATGAAGTAAACAACATGGAAATTTGTGAGTTGATGATCAATAGATTGTTGCTCATCATTGTGGGTGGTTTTTCAACTATTTGGCCTCGTTTATGAATAACCAAACTGCATTTGCGCCGGCGCGTAAAAACTGAATGTGCAGTTAGAAGCAAAAAGTTAATTCCTACAATTAATTCCTAATATTATAAAGCCGTGTAGATGAGGTTCGTTTAACGGAGCTCTGTAATTTATTTTGAAATTTGTAATTTAGAAACCGGTTTGAAACTTAAAAATTTAAATTAGCGTTTATTTTTAAACTAGTTTTTGTATGGCTGCCTTGATTAGAATCTAAATTTCTACTTCCTCTGCGATACTAACAAGTAGTAGTCTCAGCTTTACAAAGGGAACGCTAAATAATTTTTTTCTCCTGACTTATGTCAACAACGCTTGATTAATCGGCATACTTAAACTTTCTTCATTACGTTCTCTTTTGATTAATTGCTTCCCTGGAATGAGCTACAACGTAAAAATAATTTCTCATTATTGCAACTGCATTTTTAAACCTAGTTAACGATATCGCAAACCTTTGTGTAAAAGTGCCCCAAGAATCCGACTTATTTTAGCGAGCGCGGTCTAATTGTGGCAAATTACTTACTCTGCGGTCAATAATATCCAAAATAACTTCATAATGGGGTTTAAAATATCGTCCGTGGAGCTCTTTGTTTAACCTTGGTTGCGCGCGAAGGACACCACATTGTTAATAAGACCAAGTATATTAATAAAACAAAAAAGGCAGGAGAAAAGTTAATTAATGTTTTAAAAGGCTTGTAACAAAAAGCGTAGTATAATTAAAACCTCTTTTGTTGATGAAATAAGAAATGCAAATTTACTGCGAGTTGATTTACCCGCATTTTGTTCTGCGTGACAAGCTTTACTTGCACAATTTGATTGTACAAAACTGCATTCCATTGTTGATATTGATTGGTTAATTGAAAATTTCTATATTGACAGAAATGCTTGAAAAAAGCCTGGCCTAAATTGCTCGAATCAGGTTTGTTAAGTTTCTGTAAGCCAGTTCCTTATACCAACTGCTAAATGCAATAAAACAGCATGTCATAAAATATTACCTCTCACTAACCTACTTGCACGTATTTACATAATTATTATTGCTAACTAATTGTGTAGGATATTGATTGCTCTTTAGATCCGCATTCTAACTCCTGGTTTTTGTCGACTTTTGTGTTTACCTAATACGCAGATTATCCGTAAAATCGATTAAAATCCAAAAAAATATTTGGCGCTTTTTCTATTCCATGCTTAATTTTCAAATTGAATTAAATAACGTTGTGATGAAATAAGAAATCGGGTCATATTTTAAAATAGAAAAATAAATTGAATTTTTTAGATTTATTGGTCGGCGGTGCAGAATTGGGAAATTAGAAATGTGAAATTTGCGATGCCATTAAAAGTAAAGGTCCAAATTCCCATTAGAACTGTGCTGTAAATTTAATATTTCAATTACCAACCGATCGATTGTTTCACTTTAACACGCTTTATAGTGCAGCCACTCAAAGTTGCGTTTCTCCGCTACAAGTTCTACATGCCTACTGGTTAATGAGTTAAATTATTCTTTAGTAGACGATTTCCTGTAAGAATCAACGATTAGCGGGAATGATGACTGTTTAATTGCCTAGTTAATTTAACTTTATTAAAATTCTAACTTTTAGTTTGCTCTCGTGAGAAAGCAGCGAGATTTACATCAGACAAATCGTTGGAAGACTTTTATGAACTATTTGCTGTTTTAAAACACCATTTTCCAGCAGATATTCCAGATTTTTTAAATCTTTATAATATGTGATTTAGTTTACCTCTTATAGTTTCTTCTAATTTATTATTATGTTTCCTTCTTATTGTTATCCTTTCTTAATCAGTCGAATGTTTTCTATTAAGTCTTTCTCGCTTCCTATGATACAGTATGTACAGGTTTATACACATAAAATAATCAGCGTACGAATTTGTTTATATGCAACCCGTTTTACATGTCATAGCTTACCTTAATTATAATTTCCTCTTCTTCTTCTTCTTCTTCTTCTCTAATCCTTAGTGCCCTTTCGGGCGTCGGATGGCGGTCTCTAGTCCTGTACCCATTTTTTCCATCTTTTTCTGTCCCTCGCTATTGTTTTCAATTCCTCCATTGTCACTCCCCTTTCTGCCCCTATTTCTTTGATTTGTTCCATCCATTTTCTTCTGGGTCTGCCTCTTTGTTTTTTGATTGGTTTTCCCACTTCCATTATTTTCCTTGTTATTCTGTTGGGTTCCATTCTTGGTATGTGGGCATACCAGTTTATTTGCTTCATTTGTATTATCTCCATTATTGGTTCCTGTTTAGTTATATCTCTTATGTCTTCATTTTTTATTCTGTCCCACTTAGTTTTTCCTGCCATTTTCCTGAAGTGTTCCATTTCCATAGCATTAATTTTAGACTCGTCCTTCTTCCTAACTGTCCAGCTCTCGCAGACGTATGTTAGTGTTGGTAATGTTATCATATTATATATTTTCTTTTTCACCTCTAAATCTATGTCTTTGTGTCCTAGTATTGTTTTGTTGATGGTATAATAGATTCTTGTCGACTTGTTAGCTGTATTTACTAATTCTGCCTCCATTTTACCGTCCTCCGATATCATACTTCCTAGGAATTCATAAGTCGATACTCTTTCCAATTTCTTGTTTTTACATTTTATGTCTTTATTGTTTTGCTCTCCTTTATGTTTTTCATTCACAATCATAGTTTTTGTTTTGCTTATGTTCACTTCCATTTTCCTGTTTTCTATTTCTTCAGCCCATGTGTTTACTAGCTTTTGCATTTTACTCCTAGTGTTTGATAATAATACTATGCGGTCTGCATATAAGAGGCTACTTAGCTTAATTGCTTCTAGGTTCCTGTCTCCTATTACTGTTTCCAATTGACTGTATTTTTCTTTTATTTGTTTGGTTATCTTGTCCATTATAGTTATAAATAGCAAGGGGCTTAGGCTATCGCCTTGCTTAATTCCCTTATTCATTTCAAATTCTGCTGATCTTTGCCCTGCTAATTGTACTTTTACTCTGACTGTTGCATATGTACTTCTTATTGAACTTATCAGTTCTTTATCTACTTTCAATTCTCTCAGCGTTTTCCAGATTTCTCTTCTGTCTATTGTATCAAAAGCAGCCTTCAGATCAATAAATGTAAGATACAACTCTTCCCCTTCAACGATTTTCCTTTCTATTATGCTTCTAATAGTATATATATTGTCGTTTGTTTGTCTATTTGGTCTGAATGCTGCTTGTTCTTCTCCTATTTTTAGCTCTATTTGGCTTCTTAACCTCTTTTCTAGTATTTTTGTGTAAATTTTGTAACTAGTTTGGGCCAAGCATATTGGCCTGCGTCTGTATTCCTTTCTTATGAATTGGTATTATAAGGTTATTTTCCCAGTCTCTCGGTATTTTCTTCTCTTCCCATGCTTGACTGCAAATATCCCAAAACCAGTCTATTCCTTTTTGGCCCAAGTCCTTTAACATCTCGGGTGCTGTACCGTCTTCTCCACATGCCTTTCCTATTTTTTGGATTGCTGCCTCTACCTCTTCCCTCTTGATTGTTTGTTCCTGGTCCTGGTCCTAATTATAATTTAAAATTTTATATATTAGGAATGGTAGTCACCGTAAATTGCAATGATATCTACTGTCTCGTGGTGTTATACATTTTAGATGGCATGGCATTTAAGTACAAACTACTACCACTTACTTAAATATACTTAAGCAGAAGAAAGCTGCTTTCCTAATATATAAAAATAATTAAGATTAATTATGGACTGTAAAAAAGCGTAAAAGCATATTTTATGTGTACAAAAAAATCTATTAAAGAAAAATGCTTTGTTTTGTACATACAACCAAGCAATCAAATACACTATTAAAATGCCCTAATGATTTAATTTGATAATTGTGTATATTTACATTTAATAATGTTGCGTGCTTAAACCGTTTTTTATAATAATATGCAACGTGAAGTGATTTGTAATGCTTTAGTTTTAATACGTAAATATTACAAAAGGTATTTAATATTTTAAATTTCGAATTAGCTCAAAGGATACAATAAGGGATCATCCAACAACTGATAAATCTAGAAAAAATTGATTACGATAATAAATATTTTTATATGTTTAAATCGCTTATATTCGTTTAATATTTTTAATTTTACCTGCTAGTTAAGGTAACTAACAAAGATTTTAAATGAACCGCAAACGAAAGATGTTTAAAATTCCTGGCCCTAGCTTAATAAATATAATATAATGCTCCCAAATTGTGTTCTTCCAGGATAATTAATTCAAAATGACAATATGAAATTTGTAATTGCTCCCTATTTCACTTCCATTTATTTTTTTTACCTAAAATGGGAATTAACTAGACTTCTCAATTGCCTTTGAAATATAGACATTTGAGAAAGAATTTCCCCGTCTAATATATTTTTTGTACGTTGAAAGTGCTTTATATCAAGGTTTATTATATTTTTTTTAACTTTTATGTAATAAAAAAGTATTTCTTAATATTCCTGAATATATTGTGTCAGGTAAATAGTGCAGTAAACATTTTAAAAAAATACTTGCCCTTGGTTCTTCCACACGGTAGAATTAAATAGAGTAGCTTCTTTTTAATTCATAAAAAAAAGTCAAAACCTAAAAATAATAATTATAAAATTAAGGACCAAAATGACGAAACGCGGGCTCGCCGTCTTGCTGGTACCACATATGCGATCGTATATTTAAATCCACTCACAAAGAAAATTTAAATAGATTTCCCCTGTTAAGATCATGTTGGTTTTCCCTGCATTCGAATACATATTTTTCTAACTTCGTGTCAGTTGAATGAGCTTTTCTTAAGCCAGTAGACTTTCAAACATATGAAACAGGCATTTCAGGTTCACAATACCGTTAATAGAAATGTAGATATAGCAATATCTTGTGGTATGTATTTTGCGTTGCTTGTTTTTGGAATACTAGGCCCGTAATCTCCTGTGAATCACCCTGTATAGTACAGATATTTGAATTAAACATGTCTTTCTTAGGATGCTGTTTCGGAAATTACGGAATTATTGCATAAAGTAACATTAATGTTACTTATAAATTATTGTTAGGGCCTGAAAATAATAAAATTTCTATTTACCGTTATTGCTTGTAGAATAGGTTTCATGGTCCATAATTATAACTATTGCAGAAACATTTTTGATAAAGAAAAGCAACTCATTTAAGAGTGCCAAAGAAATATCATTAAACATCATTTCAACAGAACATCAAAGAAAATGTCCACCAAGAGTGGTGTTTCATGTATTGTTTTCATATTATTGTTTTTTTTAAATTTTTGTCTTATGTATGTAATTACCATAATAAAGGTTTTATAGTATATTAAAGAACTAGTTTCATAAGGCCTTTTCTTAACGCACGAGTCGAAGTTTGAAAAACGAGACGCGAAGCGTCGAGTTTTTCAACGGACGAGTGCGACAAGTGGTCTTATGAAACGTGTTCTTTATACTATTTTTTCTATTGAGGAAGTTTAAGAGTATTTTAAAATAAATTTATGTAGAAAGATTTTACGTCCAAATCGATTACTAGGGAGTTTTTATAAACACTTATGGTTTCAAGGCACTGACAGGTGGCTGAAACTGACATTTCAAACTTTCAAATTCAAATCGAACTACCAACATCGTAAAAAAACAAACTAAAAACAGTACGATTATAGGCCTCCTTAACGTACTGTTTTTAAGGTAAAACAGTGCGCTTAGAACGGCTTTATAAAACCGAAATAGAAAAAATTTTTTATACTTTAAAGGATGGTGGCTTAGTTTTTAATACCACGTTAAGGTTTTGTTTAGGAATGTTTTCTTTATTTTTGGAAATAAATATATAAAGGTAGCATCGTAATATGGAAGGGCTACAATAGTTATTTGTATACTTAGGCCGCGAAATCATTCTTTAACGTACCGAGAGGAAGATTGCCGCCGAGGCCGCTTGCGGCCGAGGCAAGGCAACCTCGAGGTCGTTAAAGAATGACGCGGCCGCAGTATACACAACATTTTTTGTGCAATTGTGTAGAATCCTCAATAATTATTGATGAAATTTTAAAAATTATAATTTTCGGCGTAAATAGAAAGACGGGCGGCTTTCATGTTACCATGGAAATGAGATAAATAAAAAATAATTTCTAAAAACTGTCCATTCTCATGTGTCAAAATAAATATGTATGTATGTATGACATTCAGTTTAACGGCCGTCGCTATGACAGCGGCCGCGAAAGTAACTTTTACGGCCGTTGCTAATGACAGCGGCCGCGAAAGTAAATTTTACGGCCTGCATGGCGTACGCGAAGTTGTTACTTCGCGTACAATTGCACAAAAAATACATTATGACCATGTTTAGAAAGATACTATATGCAACATCAATTGAAGAAACACGAGATAATTACGAAAACTTTTTAAACGATGAAAACATACAAAAATATGATAATTTTAAGCTACATATTAGTAATTATTGGAACCGCAGAGAAGAATGGTCACTTGCATACAGAAGCTCGTTGTTAACAAGAGGAAATAATACGAACAACTATGTGGAAGCATCAATTCGTGTCTTCAAAGATATTGTTCTGCAAAGATGCAAAGCGTTTAACACTTGTGCTTTAATTGATTTTGTGATTAAAGTATTTGAATTCTATCAAAGGCGTCATTTACTCACCTTTGCTAATTGCAGAAGTAGTAAAAATGAACTGGCTTTTCGCAAAATGGCATCGCGTGCTTCAATGTCTATAAAGAAAATTGACGAAAACACATTTTTGGTATCTTCAGAAAACGATGAGGGTGTTTTCTACACTGCGCATATAGATATCGCATTTTGTGATTGGATTTATGGACAAGGTGGCAAATTTTGTAAACACCTTTGTGCTATTCAAAATAATTTTGGTATAATGTTTAATAACTGTAAGCGGTTAAATGCAGATGACCGAAAACAACTGGCACAATTAGCATTGGGAGATGAAGTACTAACCGACTTTTACACGGATATGACATCTACTGAAAATGTAATAAACAACAGCGAGACTTTAAATAACCCAGAATTACGAGTATGTCAAAAATATACAGAGGATATCCACTATACCGTGGAAGAACATCGTGTTAATAACATGACGGACATAGACTTTAACGCCGAACATTAGAAAGCTATTAAGGAATTGTCGGGAAATTTTGACCGATTAACTAATATGGCTTCCGACAGTAAAACAGTCGACATGATCAATGGTCTAACGAAATGGAATAAAGCCTTGAGCAAAATTAATACACCACTTCAGTTAATCAATTTTATTCACTCATCTAAAAATGTTACATCTAAAAAGAATATTGGTGTACAACCAACATCAGTCAGTCGTAGAAAAGTTAGACCTGGCCTTACATCTGGTGCGAAACGAATTGAAGCAGGCAGACCTTCCAAGCACGAGAGGAAGAAAAATGGCAAAAGGAAGAGATCTCTAGCCGTCAATGTTGAACTAAACAGACCAAATGCCAAATCTCACGGAGCTGGACATTAATAATTATTTTGGTTCATTACAGTTTGCGTTTGTTATGTGTTATAATAAATAATTTTGTTTAACATTAATATCCAAAACAAAAAGTATGTTTAATTTCAAAGTTAAAATAAATGTTCACTTACACACTTTCTTATCGTCGCTTATAATTAAGTTATACTTAAATAAAAATCGCCCTTATTTGCTTTATAAATTAGGATTTTCCCATCTCTCTCCCTTCTCGGTGCGTTGCCTGCGTACCTATACTTACGTCACGTTTGAGTAACGATTGCCTTTAAAAAGTGCACTTTTGCCATCGCCATATCTTACCACAGTTCAACACGTGAACATGTTGAAATGGAGTAAGAATTGTCTCTCTGCCTGCTGCGGAATTTTTGAACATTGCTTACTGCGGTACAACGCTGCGTCGCGTTGTGCCGTAGTAAACAA
>JABXWE010004252.1:0-14385 GCA_014611495.1 Limonius californicus
GGCTATTACAACTGTTACAGGTTCGTACAGTGACCCCCGCTTTCCCACATTTAAAACATCGCTTGTTTAAGGGCTGCTGGCATCTGGTAGCTATATGACACCCTAGTCCACAATTCCAACAATTCACGTCGTTAATAGCTGCTATTTCTCGACGTACTCCTATCTTTGATGTGGAGGGCAAAGGTTCGTTATAAACGTAGGTTAAATCAGGCTCAAGGGTTTTCCCTGCTAACTGTCTAGGTGGAGGTACAAATTCCTCTACGGCTGCCTTCCGTGCTTCGATTTGTCGACCTAATTTCAATAAATCTATGATCGAATTGACTGCAACTAAACTAAGCTTGTCTTGATAGAAAGGGGCTATATTCCTCATCAATACCTTTAATCGAAACGCTTCCGAAACACAACCATTCATCCGACCGAACATATTCTGTATGACCGCTACATATACCCCTATCGACTCACTAGGACCTTGAGTTCGTTGTTTGATCTGCTCCAATAATTTGTCATCATAATTGTGAGGTTGGAATTCTTCCCGTAAGAATTTGACTAATTCGTCCAAATTGGCAACAGTGTCCCTATACGCATGATACCAAATCAAAGCTTTCCCAGCAAAAGATCTAACGCCGAATCAAACAATCCCTCCAATGAAATATTACGAGCTACACTCAACTCTTCCACTCGCTCGATAAACGCGCTTAACCACAGCTCATCTCCATCCCCGGAAAACTTTAATCCCCATTGGCTCACATGTACCGGCTTAATGTCCCCCCTAGAATATAAAAAAGAAGGACCTGGACGACTGGCTCGAACAGGAGTCGACGTTTCCTGAATTGAAGGATCCCCAGGACCACCTATATTCGTAGACAAGGTAATCAGGCTGGCTTCGAAAGATTGTAACTTTTGAGCTAAATTCGCTTTACACTTTTCTAATTGGCCCAACAATTCTTCCTTAACCTTCCCCTCTTCGTCCCTACTCACAATCATACGACTTATGCGACCATCATAATGGATGATTTTGCTGCTAAGTTTTTTGTAAGCACCCCCGTGAATTGAATCTTCAAAGTGGTCCACCAATTCCCTCAACTGTTTAAGGCCCAACACTATTGCCTCTTGATCCTCGGAAAACGAAAACGGATGTGAAGGAAATTCGAAATATTTGTCCCCCTTTTCCTTCTTAATGGCCGCCCTCAACAATTTTCTTAAGTTATCCAAGTTACCTTCCGCCTTTACTCCACGGATACTTAACTCGTACGCAATTTCGGACGTGTTTAAACGATCGATATCGATCTTGTTACGTCGTAAACTAATCTAAGTAATTACCCTAAGAATTTATAAATGGCAACCAATGTACAATTTTTCCTAATTAATACTTAATAATGTTAACCCAAAACATAACCGTGCTACAATTGTCTTATAATTTAACCAAAATTTTGTAACTACAAATTGTATGTAATCTATGTAAATTGCCCCACAACGTTGGGTCGCCACTTTGTTTCTTGTGACGCCTGATGATAATTTCCAAGGGAAATTCTCCACACTAAGTAAGTAAATAATTGGTTAATGATAGCCTCCCGGAACCTCAATCGAAGATGGGCGCCACGACTTAATAATAAAATACACTACCATTAACGCAGATGTCGATTGGTTAGTCGTACCCACAGTTTATTACTTACTTAATTCGTTACTACAGAATACAATGGTAGGAAACAATAAATAACAAGCCCAATTGCAGCAACAACATTTAATATCAGCAAAAAAAATATATGTAGATTATACACCCTAAATTAGCAACATTAAAATATAAGTATATTCGTAACCTGTATCGGTACACAATTGCCAGTACGCAATCACTCAATACAGCCCCAATAATAACTGACCTTGAGCTAAAGTAAAAATACTGCGTTTCTCTTCCCAACCAAGCGCCCTCAAGCCGCGTCCTACACTCTAGTCATGAAAGGCCTCTCAAGATTTACAGCGTAGATAAGAAAATCAAAGATCGCTGTGAAACCCGAACAAAACGCAATATTACCGCTCCGGTTGACTCACGCTGTATATCAAGTGAAATTCCCGTGATTATGTACGCTAATACTTGTACAAACTAATATACCAATGAATTATGACAATAAAGTAATTCGTAACACCGTCTACAATTACAACATAGTTCTTATCTACCGAGTAGTATAATTGAATTCATACACATAAACAAAGAGTATTTACATTGACTCCGAAATTGTCGAAATTAAAAATAAATGTACACTTCCCTGGTTAATCTGTAATGGAACGTTCTAGAACAGCTTCGAATCCGGCACGTGTTTTCACTGCGGGCGGCTGGATGGAATTCGAATATTAGTCCCCTCGAGCAGCAGATATCACCATTGAAAGCGCAAAAATCTTCGGACAATTCTCACCGTCCCCAAGTTGTCTAATTTCGAATACAAGGGAAAATTAGGTCAGCCATAACTTAAAAGAAAAAGGAAAAACTCACCAATCGGTAAAACTCCGATCGACTCGACAAAATTATAAAAGAATCGAAACGTTGAACAAAGCGGCCAAAAATGCCAATAACGTAATCGAACAATCTACTAAAGATCACGCTAAAATCTTTGATTTCCCCAGAAAATCGAGATGAACTCAAGTGACAAACACTTTAACGGGAAAACCAATTCAACGACACGTTCGTATTCTGTCAGACGCAGAGAATTAATCATCGGAAATCCTGTTTCCTAAATCAAGCATGCGTAGTACTTAAAATGCTGGAAGAAGAGTGAGGAAACTCCAAATAAACACTCCTGAGCCCAGTGTGAAATGGGTTGCGGACAACCTAGGCGAAAATACCGTTACAAATGACTAAAACATGTGTAAATTCTAATATATGTATTTTTGAATTGCTGCCGTCTGGAATCTGGAATTTGGAACCTAAAAACAAAAAGACACAAAATATTAAATACAATACAGTGTAGGTGGATTTAATATTTTACCTTTATTCCCCGTCGTCATCCCTCTTGCATCTAAGGTAAACAATGATGGTTGTTTTTTCTGTGAGCACGCTGCCATGATCCCGACAAGTGTATCTTGTACACTCTTTGCACTTTGTGTAGTGTTTGTTGTCATTGCCTCGACACATATGACAACGACCTCGTTTCCTAGTGGGCGGTGTTCCTTCTTGTGTTTTTTTGAGTGTTCTACCGGTGCTTTCAATTGAAGAACACACTGCTTTTGAAAACCCTCTTCCATCTTCCAAAATGTGGGCCGTACGCCTTGAAATATGTTCATCCACCAAAGGCATTCCTAGCTCTTGTTGAAAGTTCTTTCGTCGCTTTTTCAGCGCCACTTGTTTATTCCAGTCGGGGCTTTTTGTTATCCATATAACAAAGGCATTATAGCATGCCACATATATATAGTTCATAAAAATACGAAATGGCCATCTCCTGGTGCTTCTTTTGCAAGAATATTCTCTAACCAGCTTGTCGAGTACATCGACACCGCTTTTTGTATGGTTGTATAAAAGGATAATTTCTGGTTTGAACTTTTCTTCTTCTCCTGCTATTTCGTGCTCATGATGTGCGCTTGACAAAAGTACTACAAATTTTCGTGGCTTCGTAATATATGATACTAAAGTAAGATCTTCGGTGAAAAGAAATTCAGAAGAATGCAATGCTCGAGATTTTATATCAATTAGGCTCTTTGGTAAATCCTTGCGATTTTTCCGTACTGTTCCTACTACAGTCAAGTTTTTTTGCCAACAATTCTTCTGCAAGAGATATATCTGTAAAGAAATTGTCGCATGTAATATTACGTCCGCTGCCATACCAATGATTCAC
Organism: Limonius californicus; assembly: GCA_014611495.1. Taxonomy (NCBI): domain Eukaryota; kingdom Metazoa; phylum Arthropoda; class Insecta; order Coleoptera; family Elateridae; genus Limonius; species Limonius californicus. Next base: position 3,822 of record JABXWE010004252.1, read on the forward strand.
TAATGTCTTTACAACCCTAGGTCCTTGATTTCGTTCTACCTCATTCCCTTCTTTTCCAGTATAAACCTCGAAATTGCAACAGTAAAAATTTTCAGAGTCACAAAGAGCCCACCCTTTTATTCCATACTTTCCAGGTTTGCTAGGAATGTAAACTCTATATGGACACCTACCTCTGAACGATACAAGTTGTTCGTCGACCGTCCCATTATTAGAAGGAACATAAGAATTGCGACAATTGTTTACAAAAGTGGTTGTAATTTCACGAATAGGTGCAAGTTTATCATCCTTTTTTCTTTCAACTCTTGTTGTTAGATCATCAAAGCGTACGAATCTCACTATGTCCATAAACCTATTTCTGCTCATTGTGGCTTTATAAATAGGCCTACTCAAAGATTGGTTGAATGTGGACCACAAATTGTGTGGGTCTTCACGTGATTCCCTAAAGCGACCCGTCAAAATTAGAATCCCAGAAAAGCATAAACTTCTGTAGCATCTACCTTCTCCCAAGCGTTCATTTTGGCCTCATGGTCATTATTGTATTTATCAATGTATGCAGATGCCTTCTGATTCGTGTACAAAACAATTTGTTCTATATTTCATCAGACATAAATAATTTGAAACAGTCCAAAATTGAAGTAACACTTGCTTTTATAAGTTAGACCTTTTTGTTTTTAAGTAAATCAGCTGTTCTAACCTTCCTAGCTTTGGGCGCAACGTAACTCCAATGGCGACAAAAAGCATCTGCCCCTCGAACCTGCGGACCATCTGTAGGTTGATCTTCTGTTTCCTCATTCTCCAAGGAGTCCGAGGATAAAGGTTGCTCTACTTCATAAACACTTTCAGGAATATTACCCACGTTTTCTTCTAAAACATCTTCGTCTGAGGGCACATCACTAAACACTTCATTCATTTCCAATTCCCTATCACCTTCATCATCTGAATCTTCCATTAGGGCCTGCCAAAGCTCTTGGTCTGTCAATGGCCGTTTAGAATCCATGGCGACAATAACAGCTGACAGATTGTGACTAAATAAGTAATCAAGAATGAAATGACACGATATTGCGCAATGTATACCTGCGCAATTGCGCAGACGCAACCGAAAATCCTATTAAAAATCAGTGCAACATCAACGCCCGAAAGGGGTCAGTCATGACCCAAATATATAAATCTGCTATAAATCGCAAGGCGACAAATAAAAATTATATCCAATCAATCCATAAGTCGTAGAATACATACATAGGAGCATATCCAAAAGGATGTAGCACAAGAAAAATTTTTCGGAGAATTATAGCGAAAAATGTATTTTTTGGGGCACTCGAGACCCAGTTTCGGGCTTCCGAATGTTAAGTGTTGGAAATGCTGGAAGCGGATTTGTTTCCATTACACCTTATTTCAAGTGATGTGTTTCCACCGGTTTGATAAAATGGTCAAGATACTAACACTCTTCTTGCCGTAAGCTATAAGTCTCTGGTGTATTTATATCGCCATCAACTGGTTTTTTGTCATCCATGAGGTTCAGAAAGCTAAAAACCATTTCTGATGGTTAAGTGTTGGAAATGTTGAAATCGGATTTGTTTCCATTACAACTTATTTCAAGTGATGTGTTTTCACTTGTTTGATAAAATGGCCAAGCTATTAACATTCTTCTTGTAGTAATCTATAAGCCTTTGGTGTATTTATATCTCAATCAACTGGATTTTTGTCATCCATGAGGTTCAGAAAGCTAAAAACCATTTCTAATGCTTAAGTGTTAGAAATGTTGGAAGCAGATTTGTTTCCATAACAACGTATTTCAAATGATGTGGTTACACTTGTTTGATAAAATGGCCAAACTGCTAACACTCTTCTTGCAATATCCCGTACGTTTCTGGTGTATTTAATTCACCATCAACTGGAATTCTGTCAACTATGCGGTTCAGAAACCTATAAACCATATCTAATCGCTAAGTGTTGGAAATGCTGGAAGCGGATTTGTTTCCATTACAACTTATTTCAAGTGATGTGGTTTCACTTGTTTGATAACATGGCCAAACTGTTAACACTCTTCTTGCAATATCACATACGTTTTTGAGTTTGATAAAATGGCGAAGCTATTAACATTCTTCTTGCAGGAAGCTATAAGTCTGTGGTGTATGTATGTCACCATCAACGGGATTTTTGTCATCAATGTGGTTCAGAAAGCTAAAAACCATTTCTAATGGTTAAGTGTTCAAATGTTGGAAGCGGATTTGTTTCCATTGCAACTTATTTCAACTGATATGTTTTCACTTGTTTGATAAAACGGACAAGCTATTAACACTCTTCTTGCAGGAAGCTATAAGTCTGTGGTGTAATTGTATCACCATCAATGGGAATTTTGTCATCAATGAGGTTCAGAAAGCTAAAAACCATTTCTAATGCTTAAGTGTTGGAAATGTTGGAAGCGGATTTGTTTCCATTACAACGTATTTCAAGTGATGTGGTTTCACTTGTTTGATAAAACGGCCAAGCTATTAACATTCTTTTTGCAATATCCCATACGTTTTTGGTGTATTTAATTCATCATCAACTGGAATTTTGTCAACTATGCGGTTCAGAAAGCTATAAACAATATCTAATCGTTAAGTGTTGGAAATCTTGGAAGCGGATTTGTTTCCATTGCACTTATTTCAACTGATGTGTTTTCACTTGTTTGATAAAATGGCCAAGCTATTAACACTCTGCGTGCAGGCAGCTATAAGTCTCTGGTGTATTTATATCACCATCAACTGGATTTTTGTCATCCATGAGGTTCAAAAAGCTAAAAACCATTTCTCATGGTTAAGTGTTGGAAATGTTGAAGCGGATTTGTTTCCATTACAACGTATTTCAAGTGATGTGGTTTCACTTGTTTGATAAAACGGTCAAACTGTTAACACTCTTCTTGAAATATCCCATACGTTTTTGGTGTATTTAATTCACCATCAACTGGAATTCTGTCAACTATGCGGTTCAGAAAGCTGTAAACCATATCTAATCGTTAACCTTCCCGGCCCCGGGTGATTTTTAAAGTCCTGATACCGCGTGGGGTGAATGCTCACCCCAACTTTTTTTTTAATTTTCACACTAAATTTTCGTAGGAAGGAAACTATGAACGAATTATTCTTTCTTGGTCATATTTGCGTGCAGTTTGGGTTATTTGGGCAATTTAATAAAAGAAGAATTACAAGAAAACGTCTATTGCTGAAATGTAATTGGGTACATTGTGTACAAACAAATTTAAAATTGTTTACATATTTTCATTGTTTTGCTGTGTTCTGGACATACAAAATTTTTACACAAGCTACATTTTGATTGCACTTTATTGTCTTTTGACCTAGAACACACATGACATCGACCTCGTTTTCGTGTTTCGCCTGCGGGCTGTACTGGTTCCTCTTGATTTGCGTTGGGCTGCTGACTGATATCGTCTAATATTGCATTTAACTCTTGAACTGTCTTTCTAGTTACCCTGGAGCGTATGGCAGCGTTGCTAATCCTCCTCCTCATATGGGGTTCTACTAGTTCTTTCCCCAATTCCAAAAGGAACAATCGTCTTTTGTAGCGGCACCCTGGTTTCCAATCTGGGTGCAGATGTTTCCATAAAACAAAAGCGTTCACTGCAGCAATGTCAATAAAATTCATAAAAAGGACGGCTGGCCATCTTTTTGATTGTCTGTTACACCTGTATTCTGCCACCATCTTATCTAGTGTATCAACCGCACCCTTAGTAGTATTATATAGAGATATGATCTCCGGTTTCTTGTGTTCTTCCGAAACGATACCATCGGGATGTTCAGATGATAGTAAAATTACGCTTCTGTTTTTCTTTGGAACATACGATACCATGGTAACCTCTGATTGATATACAGAAATAGAGGAATGCACGGGACGTTGCCGTTGTAGCAAGAATTCTGCAGGTATGAAAGCTTTATTTTTCCTTAGTGTTCTACACACTGTTAGTTTTCGGTCTAGTAACTCTTCAGCTAACTCCAAAGAAGTACAAAAGTTGTCTGGCATGACCCCATATCCAGGACCCAAACACGAAACCAAATCCAGTAGCACCCTCTTGCCCTGGTTCCGTTCTGGGACATTTCCCTCCTTTTCCAAATAGATTTGCAAGTTTTTGCGGTAGGAAGTCTCTGCGTCAGCGTTAATCCAAATTTTTATACCGTACTTGGCAGGTTAACTCTTCATGTGGACCCTGAAAGGACATCTACCACGAAACGGCACCAGTTGTTCGTCTACTGTCAAGTGTGATCCTGGGTTGCAATACATTTGACAGTTTTTTATGAAAATCTCAGCTACATCTCGTATAGGTGCTAATTTGTCCGTTGCTATTCTCGTTAGCCTTGTATCTTTATCGTCAAATCTCATCTAACTGGAAATTTGCGAAAATCTGCCTCGGGGCATTGTTGCCGAAAACATTGGACGATGGAAACGGGGATCATTTTGCCACAGCATCCGAATGGGCTCACGATTAGCCTTTAGTGCTCCAGCACATACCAACAAACCAATAAAGGCATATATTTCAGTTTCATCGACATCCTTCCAAATCATATCATCTACCCCGTCATTACGATTTTCAGTTTTATAAGCCCCTCGTTGATTTGTGAAGTTTACTATTTCATTCACTATATCAGCAGAAATAAATAACTTGAACACTTCTGCCACTGCTGGACTTAGGTACTTGGGAAGCAACCGTAAATATATTTTTCGATCGCTGCCGTTTTCGGTTGAAGGGCTTCTTCAACCAAATTGAGCCATCTTTATCAAAAAACATATCTTGGACGTCGTTTCAACTGCAATATCGTCATCGCCTTCTAAAATCTCTTCTAAGTTATCTTCAGTTTCTGAAGATTCATCTAGCTCCCCCGAATCCAAATCAGGATCAAAACAGTTCTCGAATTCCGCATCTATAAATAATGAAAAATATTCGAAATATTAGAATATTTTCGCCAATATTACATAGAACCTTTGAATGGTATATTTACTTACCGGACTCATGACGAGCTCGAGCCATTTCAACAATCCTTCGGGTTCGAGATGAAACTTGATTAGCCATCAGTCAAACACAATTGAAACACACCTCTGCACAGACTTTACACTGACAAATCAGGAATAAGTATAGAATCCAGAAGGGCACTTACCTGTATTTATACCACTTCAAGAAGTCTCAAAATATTTTCCCAAACTTTCATAAGCCTAATGAGATAATTATCACATTCCGTAGTGAATAGCGCACCGTAAGGCAAAATACTTTTGTAAAATAATCGCTAATCGATTATTTACTAAATAGAGAAAAGTAGTCTTGAAAGAGGGTGATTTTTTAATAAACCTGAAACAAGCAGCAAAAGCGAAACCCATAGTGATGGAAAACGAAATCAACTAACGAAGATGAACTCACAGAACCAACAATGCAAAGCGAAAATCCGTATACACAGCGCGACTTCTGCGTTTCTACTACGTGACGTTACGCCTGTCGCGCATGCTCATATGCGTTTCAAGGGCCTGAATAATTATTTATTAAATCCTGTAACGTAAAGTAGACTTTACGGTACTAATTTGAGTCCGGGAAATGGCACATTACGGTACCAGGCACTGTAATTTTATTTTACCGGACTGATTAATCCAATTCTCCCACAAAATGAAACGCCTGTTTTAAATTCTTATACTTAATAAAAAATTAGAAAAATAACATGAAAAATTAAATTTATACTTCGTTTAACATGTTTTGTGAATGTTAACAGTAGGGAAAGTAGAAACGCTGTTTCAGAAACGTTTATAGAAGACGGCACATTTTTATTACTAACTATGGCGGAAGATAATTGATTTTGCTGCAACACCTCCTCAAAAGTTTCACCCCCTTGTATCATTCTTGCTATCTTCTTTTTGTTTTCACTAGATTCTTCAACATATTTTTCAGCAACTTTTGTACTCTTCCATCCTCCAAGCCGTTTTAAAACATTGATATCAGCCCCAGCGTTGGACAACAACGCTGACGAAGTTCTTCTGAAGCAATGGCCTGTATACTTTTGGGGATGTTCAAGATTGAGAAATTCAATGATTTTCTAGATGGTCCTGCAACAGTACCAATGTATACCAATCTTTGGCTTATTCATTTACCTTGACTATAGCCCACCAAAAGTGCTTTTTCAGGAAGGTTTTTTGGTCGCAAATTGTAATATTTTCTGAAGACATCCAAGTATTGCATCTCATCACTGTTAATCACAGGAAACACCCGTCTAACATGTGTTTTTGTTTGATTAATACAAACCACTAACTGAGATCCTCTACATCATCTACGGTTAAATTATAAATTTCTTCTCTTCGACACCCTCCAGAAACTCCTAGCAAAGCGATTACCTTTACTAGTAAATAGTCCTTCGTAGGTGCCTCTCTCATGAATTTTTCAACTTCTTCCCTAGTTCGACTGATTTGGATGGTGGCCCACATTTTGCTTTTTTAAAAAGCTAACAACTTAAACGTGAAACGTCGACATTCTCATTAACGATCACCATTGACTTAACCGTCGAGTACTTACACTATAATGATGAACTATTAAATATTTTCGACTGAAAGCTAAACTGTTTATCAGTTAAAAGGAAAATTCTTAAAAAAGAAATTTATTTAACCAAATCCAAAAAATAAGCCAACATCACGTTTTCATTAACACTCGTTTCGACGTCATATTTCTTGCGCCAATCACAAAATAACGCATATTCCTTCCCATACCTTTGCGAAGACTTGACTAAGTTTCCCCACAGCTTCTACGTTTCTCTGAGAAATTTCACTTGATTCACTAGCCATTTTCGAGCAGATATTATTTTTTGTATTTTTCACAAATTAATATGTCTGCCTTTATTTCCACTGTTACCTTAGTAACTTTTGTTTCTGTTAAATAATCAAAGTCATATAGGAACGTATCCGTTAAAATAACATTTTATTTTTTAATAAAATGATTATATTGCCCATTGTCAAATATGACATTTAAAATTTTAATTTTGCTTTTTATTTAAAATCGTTAACAGTATGAAAATGAAATAAAACGTACTACGATACACGTACGTGAAACTATTATTACGGTACTCGTTTAGGTATTCTTGACTCGGCTCTTTCGCCGCCTCGTCCATAAACATCTAACTCGTACCGTAATAAATCACTTCCCGGACTTGTAACATAAATTACTATTAAACTTATTTCGCTGATAACGATAGTAATAACAATTATTTAACAAAAATATTTTAACACATTGACGGACAGTAGGAACAAGTGAAGTTCGAAAATTAACATTATATGTTTTTGTAAGTTTTAGAATATTAGAAGTATAGTTTTACTCTTTCTGCTTAAATAAACTTAATTTTGGTTAATTTAGCACCTTTAATTAGGTTGCGGCTATAACCTTCATGGCGCCAGCGGACTCTAGACACTAAGTAATGGGACGATGGCGGCTATAACAGCAAAAATTTAAAAACGTAAATGACGGGTTTAATGACTCAAATAAGCAATTTTTGTGTGCAACAAAGTATTTTTGGGAGTTTTACACGAAATGTTAGTTCATAATCAAACAAAAATAAATAAATGACAAAAAAATTTATTATAATTTTATAATTATTACACATTATTTTCGGTATGCCATGTTTCAAAGCATGGTGCAGGACACAGTGCAGGTTTTGACATGCAATTCTTGCAGCAATATGATGTTTCCCTCCTTATTCCCTGTTTATAACATTGTTTACAACGCTGAAAATATGTTTTTCGCTGATAATTTTCAGGAGGAGAAATTTTCTCAGGAAAGTGCTGTGTTCCATTGTAGTGCATTTCATTGGTTTGGATTCGTGCACGTTTAAATTGAACCAAACACATTCCATCCTGTTTATAATCTATACCAGTTAGAGATCGTATGATTGCTTCCCTGTATTCTATAAACTTCATTTGAGAACCTGTCTTTTCTTTAAAGATGTAGTAAGAATTCCACACTGCTACATCCAGTAGATGAAAGATTACCTTTTTATACCATCTATCTGTTTTTCGTGGACAGGAATAATAGGACATCATCTGATCTGCTCTATCAACACCTGACATATTCTGATTATAATTCACTATTTCAATTGGTTTTCTCTTTTCCTGTTGTCTCCGGTTAGCTGTGTTTATCATACTTGGGTGTTAAGCTGTTGTTAGACATAGCACATCCCGTTTATCTTTCCATTTGGACACGTATGTCTGATTTTGGCGTCGCTATACATGTTCTCCTCTTCTAAGCTTACGACGTGTTATTTCTTGCGGCAGACCCTTCCTATTTACACGTAGAGTTCCTGTCACATGTGTTTTTTTGCTAAGTAATTTGTTAGATAATGGTAGACTGTTGTAATAGTTATCCATGAACAAATGATGGCCTTTGTTTAAATATGACTGCATCAATCGCATCACAAGACTTTCCTGTTTTCATCGTTTTCTCGATGGCCTTTTTATATTTCTATGTTCAAAACAACCTGGGGCTGAACAAAGTTCGTAGAATTTAATTCCGTATTTTGCCTTTTTGCCTTTCATGTACGTGCGAAAATAAAGCCTTCCTCGAAATAATAACAAAGATTCGTCTAATGATAATGCTTCATTTGGTGCATATGCATTCGCAAACTTTTGTATGAGCAAATCAAGAAATATTTTTATTTTCATCAAAGGGTCGTTTGAATTTTCTTCTTCTACACAAAAGCATCTCAATATTTGCTCAAACCTCCTTCCAGACATTTGTGAAGGAAATGCTGGGTGGTAATGTAATGCATCAATGGAAAAGAGTTTTCTAATGCTGGAGAATTTTAGCTGGGACTGAAGCAAACACAAACCTAAAAACTTTCTCATTTCAATCGTATCAGTATTTTTGAAATTTGCCTTTCTACTATGCCTTGTATGTGGCCGTGTTTGATTGCAAAGTTTTATGCCGTAATCATTCGTAGATTTTATAATCATTTCCATTACTTGGTCATCCCATATCTTTTCAAAAACCTGAATTGGAGAAACATTTTCGTCTATATCCAAAAGAATCCCAGCGGCATCTGCATCAAAAGAAAAGTTTCTTATAGGTGTTGTATTGGTATGCCATGTCTCATCATTTTCTGGTTCTTCTGGTGCTTCATATTCCTCATCTGTAGTTGATTCACTATCTTCACTACCCGAACTGTTATTTTCAGCACTGTCAGCATCAGATTCAGATTCACTGTTGCTTGACCCACTACTCATTTCCTCAAAAAGCTTCAGCAGCCTAGCCTGATCTTTTTCCCAACTGGCCATTTTCTGTAAATATTGAATAAAACATTTTATTTTATATTATTATTTATTGTATATTATATATATATATTTATTATTTACATTATTATTATTTATTTATATTTCAAATGTAAAATCATAAAGAACAAAAAGTAAACAGTATAACCATAAATATCGCTAATGTATCAAAAAATGCTAAATTTTAATTTTTTTATTTCTATTTAAAGTGTAAAATCAATAATAAACAAATACATACCAGTATAAACAATAAATATCGTTAAATGTATCAATAACAACTATAAATTCAAGAGAAAACACGATCGCACTACTCCCTTCACAACCACGTGCATACTGAAGCTGCAAGTCGTGTAACAGGTGGAAAACGAAATTCAACCTAAAAAATTGTTTCCAAAACATGACACTAGGCTTCTACTTGTACGCCGGTAAATGCACATTTGTGCCGCTATAGCCGCAGTGTCTAAAAACGACCGTTTCGTTTTGGACGGCTATTGCCGTCATGCCACATAGTGAACTTCGCTTTGACGGCTATAGACGCAAGTGTGCGTCAACGTGTTAAGATCATTTGACAACGGGTTAGAAATCGTCGAAAATAAGGGCTAAAATCCATCCTTTTTAAATACTACAAAAATTGATATTTCATTAATAGACCATCAGGACCAGGATTAGGCACTTTAAAAACGCTAAAAGACCAATGAGAAAGCGTTAAAACCCCTAAAAATGGTTTCCAACCACAATATAGCATTACGCCATCTACCCAGTCCCTTCGCCGTGGCTCTCTATCGTGTACCATATCTTTATTCCGTTATTTCGTTCCACGGCTTGTTCAATCCGTTAGTTCCAAGAGCGCCTACACTGTAATTTTTAAAGGTTGAAAAAAGGTAGAAATTAAATTGAAAGGTATTTTTACTTTCCTTTAGAGGTTGAACACATATTCAGAAGTATAACCAAGTACCTCAGGGTATTTAATCTCCTAATTCTACCTCGTTTAGCATGTGTAGCATTTTGTTCTACCTCAAAGTTACACGAAACGTATAATAATATAACATTTAAGGAATTGCATTCTACGTTAAGGTACTGTTGAGAGTTTTCTACCTCACCGTATAATTTTCTCTGGTAGGGAATAATTTTACTGCTTCTTGAAAGGTAGAAATTTTATTGGTCGGGGAATAATTACTTACCTTTACAAATAATATTCCACCTTACAAATAATTGTAATTTTCTACCTTACGGTAGAATTTTATAGCTATTTAAGGAGTAGAAATTTTATCGGTCGGGGTAACAA